>JAJOZX010002439.1:487500-575000 GCA_023014485.1 Bathynomus jamesi
GGACTTTATATGCAAAATTGAATGTTATAAGTGATATTTTTTACGTATAAAGTGTATATAGTATCAGTGAATCCGTGCATACAAATTATAAAGTGAAATTCATTAAAATTTAGAAAGTGCATCCATCGAAAGGAAAGAAAAGAAAAAGAAAGAAAAAATAAAAACTGTGTGTGTGTGTTTTTACGATAATTAATGACTAGCATGACCATGGGTCCAAATTCTAACTTAATCTGCAATTTGTGTAATATTGAAACAACTGAAAATGCAGCAATTAGATGTGATTTCTGCCAAGAGCTTCACGACTATATCTGCATGAATTGGGATAATAGGAAAATATCCCTCGTCTCGAACGCTAAACAGATCGCGGAAGACAAATTTCTGTGTGACGCATGTACACAGATTGTAAACTCCTTTGCGGTATTTAAAGAAATGGAGAAAGCGAATTCGGGTGTTACAGAAAAGAAGGAAATAATGAGGAAACAAAAGTCCCGAAATGATCCAATGCAGCAACGGGTGGATGAGACACAAACAAATAAAAATATAACACGGAATGAAAACATAAAAGAAAGAAAAGAGATGAGTAAAGTTTGCGATGTAATAAAACTGCCCAACGAGGAAAATGATGAAAAGATAAAAACGTAGAAAATAAACAGCCGAAGGAAAATAATGATAATATCAAAATTAAAACCATAGAAAATAATCAGATAACAAGAAATAGAAGCGTAGAAAATACCGTCTGTAAATACTACGCAAAAGGGTACTGCAGATATCGGGATGGGCAAGGCATCTATGCACATCCCACGTTATGTAACATATATTACACAAGAGGATATTGCAAACTAGAAAAAGTGCAAGTTCCACCATCTTACTGCCAGCAACACCTATGCAAAATATAGGAGGTGCAAATACCGACAAAAATGCCGTTACCACCACCCTCAAAGGAACCCGACAGGTGAGCAGACGAAAACAACAACAAAGAGGGCTACCAATTTTTAGATGTAGCCCACACAATTCAACTATTGAATAACCATCCAGCAAATACAAAGCCAACTGACAAAATACAGAGATCCGAGAGCCGTGCAGAAGGCATACAGAAAGATTAAAGAGATAAAGAGAGGAAAATCTCGGAGGATCACAAGGTAACGAAACCGGCACCACCATTGGAAAAACGAATCGGAAAACACATATGTAAAAAACGATAGAAAAAAAATAAAAATAATCCTAGCCAACATTCAGGGCCTTAAATGAAGCCATTCCCCAGATAAATTTATACCTGAAGGACTCGTGCAAGAAACCGGAGCAGACTTTGCATGCCTCACGGAAACCCATCTAAAGGACTGCCAGGCGAACTGTGAAAACTGTGAGCTCTGCACTGACAAAAAGATATTACAAATTGACAACTATAACATCCTTCGAGCCGACAGAACAGTGAGACGTAAAGGAGGATGTGCTATTTACACACGCGAAAGGCATAGGCAGAAATGACTATAAAGTACTTCAAAAAGCTACGTAGAATGTGTAGCAGCAAAAGTATTGAAAAATTAAATATGGTACTAATTGTAATGTACAGACCCCGAACACGCCAACTTCAAAATTCTCAGATTCCATTACAGAGGTCAGAAACTGGGTAAAAGATCTACATCTCGAACCCCAAAATTTTTCTCTGTGGTGATTTTAATTTTCCATTCATAAAATATAAAAGGATAGGAAAAAAATTTATGTATACACCAGGACAAGGGGGGGAGACGGGAAGACCAGGAGCATGTAAAAATGCTACTAGCTCTAGCTGATGAATTTAGGTTAACGCAAGAAAATAAACAGAAACACAAGAAAAAAACAACTGCCTAGATCGGTATTCACAAACAACAGCAACCTAATTGAAACGTAGAAATATCCCCAACCATAATATCGGGTCACAACATTATTGAAATAACAACCAATACAAAAGCAATAGGAATTAAAGAACACGAACAATAGAAAGAAGCAAATTCGAAATTTTTAATTTTTCACTCCAAAGCTATAAACCAGGAAGGTGTCATCCAGCATGGAAGTAATAGATGGAAAACATCTCAAGACCAAGACAAACGGAAGAGATGCTAATGAGTAATGACCTTGGAGGAGAAGACGCTGGAAATGTGGAAAGACATGTCCCAAAAAACAACAAAGAGGAAAGAGAAGCAGGTCGAGAGACAAAAGAGGTCCTTTGTTCCGAAAGAGAAAAGAAGAGGACTGCAAAATTAAGTAATCTGTGAAGATAACAACATCAGAAAAATATTAATGATAAACTGCAGAGTATCAATTGCGTCATACAGGAACTAGTTGAGAAGCATTACAGAAAAGAAGTCGACGCTAAGAAGTGATAAAGGAACTCAAAGTACTTCTATAATTTTGCGAAAAGAAAGTTGAAAAATCACACGACTATTGGACCTTTGAAAAAGGAAGACAATGCTTTATCTGATGATCTAACAGAAATATTTGAAATATTAAGAGCTCACCCAAAAACTGACAAACTGATATGCGATAGAAACGCGTTCTTTGAAGAAGAACTACAAGGGGAAAGTATAACGGACTTCGACTTTACGACAGATGATATTACAAAAGCTATAGGGAAACTAAAAGCACACTTAGCGGCAGGACCGGATAAATGGAATGCCACACTGATCAAAAACTGCAAGAATGCAATCGCTGAGCTCCTATGTTGGATATGGAGACGATCACTAGACACGGGAAAAATACCGGGCGTCCTCAAGAGCGCGAGCATAGTCCCAATATATAAAGGAGGAGATCGATCCGAGGCCAAAAATTATAGGCCAGTGTCGCTTACATCTCATCTCACTAAAATATTTGAAAGAATAGTTAGACAGGAAATCTATGGTTTTTTTGAAACTCAGAAAAAATTAACTGCTAACCAACATGGGTTTCGGTCAGGCAGATCATGCCTATCACAACTAATGGAACACAACAACAACATTATTGATGCACTTGAAAGTAATGAAAACTATGATGTAATATACAGACTTTGCTAAAGCGTTCGACAAGTGTGACCATGGAATCATAATACATAAACTGAAATATATGGGAATAACAAGAAAAGTAGGGAAATGGATATATGTATAATTTCCTTAGTGAGCGACGGAAGTCGTTACAGTACAAGGAATATCAGAATCAGAATCAGAAGTCCTCAGCTCAGACCACAAGGAACAGTATTAGCTCCACTACTCTTCATAATCATGCTAACTGACATAGATGAGGACGTTACCAGAGACAGCACAGTAACATCCTTTGCCGATGACACAAAGATTAGAAGAAAAATAAGAAACCCAGAAGATATAGGATCTCTACAAACCGACATGAACAGAATCTACAAGTGGACGGAAGACAACAATATGTGAAGTTTAACACTGAGAAACTTAAATTGTTACGGTACGGAAAAAGGGAGGACCTAAAATCCATGGAATACTATACCCCAAATGAACAGGAAATTCAGAGAAATTCTAATTCTAAGATTTAGGAGTTGTAATGACTGATGATGCGAAATTTGAAACACAAAATAAGATAGCAGTAAACAGAGCAAAGAGAATAACTGGGCACATACTGAGAACCTTTAAAGGAAGGGATAGGAATATAATGATTTCTCTACTGAAAACGCTAATCATACCCAATTGGAATACTGCTCGGTCCTAACATGCCCATATAAAAAGAAGACATTAGACAGCTAGAAGGGATTCAGAGAAGCTTCACAGCCAAGATCAATGGGTGCAAAAACTAAATTACTGGAAAAGGTTACTCGAATTAAACCAATCTTACTCTGAACACTATAACTCCCCAAACAACAGTGAAAACAAGAAAAAGAAGACTGTGTCGTGTTCCCAAATTAAAGGCTAGACAGGGAACATCCTTAACCCTGAAAGAAAATAGTTTTGTTGTGAGAGGACCAAGACTGTTTAATCAGCTGCCCAAAGAACTAAGAAACACGGTGGTGTTGCGGTGGACATCTTTAAAAGAAGATTAGACGCCTGGCTCAGAACAATCCCAGATGAACCGGGCGTACCTGGCTATGTGAGGTGGAGAGTACAAGAAACGAGTTCTCTACTTCACCAGGCCAACTCGAGAGGAGGGGCGACACGCTTAACCTTCGTGAAATGAGGAATCATCGCACGGAACATTTGAAAGGTTGAAGGGTATATATGTATCTACAGAGGGTTGACAAAATTAGACAGTTTTGTTTTCCCCAAAAATGTAAATTTGATTATAAAAGTCAATAAATAATAAATTATTTGAACCAATAAATTTAAAATTGTGTTCTTTTCCCCTTTGCAATTACTGATTTAATAAAATTTGTATTATTTATTGACTTTTATAATCAAATAAAAACTTGTTGGAAGAAACAAAGGTGTTTATTTACTTTTGTCAACCCTCTATATCAGTGGTCGGCGAACTTTTTTGGGTATTACCCCAAAATATATTTGAGGACGTAATCAGGACGTAAATTCGTAATATTCTAAAATTTAGAATAACGCAACATTTATGTAACAAAATAAAATAAAAATATACGAAAAAAATATCAGCACAAAGTGTCTCTCATACCGCACGCATTACCCCCAAAAGTTTTAAATTTACCCCATTTGGGTAATTTACCCCTGTTCCCCGACCACTGCTCTATATCAACTTTTGTCAACCCTTTATATATATATATATGTGAGAAAAATACCTTAAAATTATGTTATTATTTTAAAATGGAATAGCACTTTCAAAGTATGGATCTTTTCGGTATGACGGCCTGTAATATTTTTTAACATTACTTGTTTTTTATTGTCCAGTTTTAATCGAGGATTTCAAAAATAACATTCATGTTTTAGAGAAACAAATAGTGAGGCAGTTATATGCAATTTAACAAATTTAAAATATATATTTTTAAACCGTATTTGGATCTTTTTGGTTTGACGGCCGGCGGAAAAAAACGAGTCATGGCTACGGGACCGTCAAATTCCAGACTCTGTCAACTGGTTAGGTTAACTGAATGCCCAGTTAGGTTAACAGAATGCCCGGTTAAGTCAACTCTATGCCCTTGACGATTGGTTAGGTTAAGTCATGATATTTTCGTTAGTTTACTGTCAAAACAAACGAAAATATCATGACTTAACCTAACTAATCGTCATGAGCGTACAGTTGACCTAAAACTTTCAGGGATTTTGGAACCTTAAAGCGTATATGATATTCTCTAAACTAAAATGTATAACTGCCTCACTATTTGTTTCTCTAAAACATGAATGTTATTTTTGAAATCCTCGATTAAAACTGGATAATAAAAAACAAGTAATGTTAAAAAATATTACAGGCCGTCAAACCGAAAAGATCCGAAATGTGTACAGTACAAGGTTTTTCAGCCCACAAGAAACAGGAATATGAATTAACTAGCAGAAGCCCGTAGTAACGTACAACGATTAAACAATCAACAGGGGTAATTGTTTTTTAATAATATTTCCCGGAATGAGCACAAATACAAACAAACAAAGCTTATCCGATTTCAGTTTTATATATCTATCTATAAATAAGATAAACTTTGTCCGGTTTTGAGCGGAGTTGAGCGGAGTGACAAATATTTCTTTCACTCAGTCGCCTGTTATGATTAGCTGACTCGTGTAAAGTGGGTGGAGCTAATGTCTCTAGCTCAGTCGCCCGTTAGGGTCGGATCTATCAAGATGGACGGCGTTAAAGATTATGAAGTGATTACAAGCTTTACCCGTACGGTAGGGAGCGAAGGCGCGCTTGTTATATAGATTATAATTTTCCCGTAGGTTTCGATTAATTTTAAGCAACTTTTACCTCATCATTTTTTCTTTCGAGGAGCCGTTTCCGTGTTTTTGGGTGGGATAGACAGACAACATTAGCCATTTATATATATATATATACACACAGTGGTGTAGTGCTGTGGGAACGCGTGGGAACGGCGTTCCCTTACTTTTTTTGGTAGACGGAACGGCGTTCCCTCACTATTTCAAATAAATCCGAACTTACAAATCTCTAACGTCATGAAATTTTAATTCCCACCCCTAGAAGAAATATGTGAAAGAATCATTAACTGTTTCATTTCTTTTAGCTTCGACTGAGGCAATGCTAGCCTATAAAGATCTGGTGAAACAGTCACCACGGCGTACCAGTTGTTAACTTTTTTTTAGTTTATCATTCCAGTTGTTAGCTATTTTTATTGATCGTACTGGATGTCATATATCTAATGACACTGGAAATACTGCATCTTCAACCTTGGAATATATCCTAATATCCAGTGCATATGACCTCAAAATATCCCTGAAATTGGTCAGATTTCAAAAGATTTCCCGGGGGGCTTACAGTGCCCCCGGACCCCCAGCTGTATGGGTTCACCGCACTCGCCATTGTCCCCTCCGCATCTGAGTAACACTTTCAAAATGCGTTCCCTCACTTCTTTATTTAGCACTACACCACTGTGTGTGTATATATATATATACACTGTAGATAAAAATTCAAATTTTTGTCTGATTGAAAAATTATAATTTCCCTTTTTTTCTCTCCAAAAAGCCGTTTCCGTGTTTTAATTAAGGTGGGACAGACAGAAAGACAGACAGACAGACAGACAGCATCATATATACAGGGCGTCCCAAAAAAATGTATACACACTTTAAATAATTATAAAGGCAGTGTTTATTAAAATACATTTCATTTTCAAAATGTAATAGAATCTACAGACATTATTTAATTGTTTTGTCAACGCCTGTTTTCAAACCGACGTCCGTTCTGGTCCAGGCACTGCTGATAACGCGAAGCAATGGAATCGCAAACATCACGAAACATTTCGTTTGGTATTTTGTGCATTCTCGTTCAATGGCTGCTCTCAATTCAGCGACTGTTGCAGGTTTTATAGCGTAGACTTTGTCTTTTAAGTATCCCCATAAAAAAAAGTCTAGTGGTGTGAGGTCTGGTGAACGCGGAGGGTATTCTACGAAACCCCTTCGTCCAATCCACATCCACATCGTGCCAAGTACCACTCGCAATACTCCACTCTTCGGTCCGGATCATCTTCATTAATAGCATGGACTAATCTTGGAATGTAACTTTTCCATTGACAGCGCTTCAAAATGCGTTGGACAGACGATTCTGAAATTCCTACCTCACGACTCGCTTGCCGCGCAGATTTTCTTGGACTTTGGTGATACGTTTCCAGTACTCTTCTTGCTTTGTGGGGCTTGTCGATGTCCGTGGTCTTCCGGAACGCTTCTTGTGGACATTCTGAACAGTTCCATCGGCTTCAAACTTATCTCTAATTCGAGTGATGGTAAGTCGCGTTGGTGGATCTGTTTTAAACTCCCTCCTAAACTGTCTTTGCACTTCAACTGCGTTTTCACACTTCCAGTAGCATTTTAGAATGAATTTCCTTTGTTCAAAGCTTAGTCTGACTGCCATTATTAATTCTAATGGGTTTAACTTGGAAAGAAAGAAACATCAATTGAGCTATCAGCTGTTAAAGTGTGTATACATTTTTGGGACGCCCTGTATATATATATATATATATATATATATATATATATAGAGAGAGAGAGAGAGAGAGAGAGAGAGAGAGAGAAAACAAAATTTTTGTTTAATTTAAAAACGTATAATTTTTAGGTTTCGATTAAGTTTAATCAACTTTTTCTTAATAGTTTTTCCTCTCCAAAAATTTTTCCGTGTTTTAAGGTAGGATAGACAGACAGACAGAGATCATTAGCCTATTGCCTATATAGATAGATTCTTAAACGATGCCCATTGCCCAATTCCCCCCCAAAATTATTTTTATATTTAAAACGTTTTTAAGAATATTACTAACCAAATCGTCAAAAAGAAGGAACCAATTTTGAAATTAAAATTTTCAACGATTTGTAATACGAAGGATTCAGTAATTTTTCTTTGAAGTGTATAATTGTTAAAAGAGATTACCACACTTTGAAAATCACTGCGGTTCGCTTTCTTTTATACTCGTATAGCGAAATAAGTCGCTATTATCATCTGCAATCTTCACGCTGAATCTGTGTTGATATAATTTTCTTTGGAAATCATTCGTTTTTCCTATAAAATATTTTGAACAGTCTAAACACGGGATTTTATATACACTCATGTTATCTACTATGGTCTTCAAAGTCCAATGAGTATAAGTACTGTTATTGGAAATCACTCCTTGGACTCGTGGAATCCCGTATAAAATAATCAGACAAATTTTAAGAACGAACTAAAATCCATTTTGAAAGATTTTCCTGAACTTTTTAGAAATACAATTGTTACATATTAGTTAAGTTAATATTCTCAATTACGAGAAGTTGAATTAAGGGAGTAAAGCCACAATAAGAAATGGATTATTAGAGTCTAAGCTTTCGGTCTATACTGAGCTATTCATCAATTATGAATGAGCAGAGATGAAGGCATGTCAATATGTATATATAAAAAATGTCGGACAGAAGGTAGGGAAGGGAGGATTAGGAAAAGGAGTGATAGAGGCGATTAAGGAAGACCAAAAATAGAAATAATAATAATAATAATAATAAGAGCAGACCATGAAAGGACGTTCCTAAGGCAGTTTGCTTCGGATCTGATGGTTCGAATTGAGTATAATCCTTTTAAAAATTTTGTTAACGAGTAAAAGTCACGTGATTGACTGAAGTTAGGAAGATAATTAACAAGAGCAGATTAAATTATTTTACAGGAGTAGAGTTTAGAAGATTCGTAGACTAATGAGGCGGAATTCCAATCGAGTGGATGGTACATTAGGGTGGTTCATTAGGGTGGTACATTAGGGTACATTAGGGTACATTAGGGTGGTCCAAAAAGTCAGAATTAAAAATATATTTGTCATGACATTTTCCCATATTCCACTACCACTAACGATGTTGAAAATTAAAAACTGGATCAATTCGTGCATATTTAGAGGTGGTGCAACCCGAAGACTTAAGTCGAATCGATCCATTTGGTGGTCAGTCAATTCAACCCCCTGTCAATTCAACCCCCTGTCAACTCAACCCCTGTCAATCCAACCTTTGTCAATCCAACCCCTGTCAACTCAACCCCCTTCAACCCAACCCCCTGTCAACTCAATTATATACAGTATTATGGGGTGGCAAATTTCTTCAAACTTGCGCCACCATTAAATATTGATAAATTTAGCTCAAAATCTGTTTGAGATCTTTTTCTCTATAAAAATGGGAAAATGCTTCAGGAGCTCTCATTTGTGTATTTCATTTTTTACCATATATGTGTGGACAACCCTACTGTACATACATGTGTGAACAAGGGATTGTTTTCATGTCCACTTCTAATTCCATACATGTGTTTGGCTATCCTGGCGGCTGTAAAGTGCGGCCAGTTTCACTAACATACACTTCGGGACAGGTTTTACAGGGAATAATAACGTAAGTTTCAGGTGGACTGTTCTGGGAGGGGTAGTGGATTTGATTTTAGTAAAGAACCGAGTAGTGAGTTGGCTTGGCGTGTGACCAACCTTATGTTGGCAGACGTAAGAGTTTGTTTTAGTTCAAGGATTGGTGGTGTATAGGGGAGGCACAGAGTAGGGTTTTGGGCTCCTCATCGGGGATGAGGAGGGGGAAAAGTGGCGTCGGCGAGCGATTGACAGGGTTAAATTAATGAAGGGAACAGGACCTATAATTTTTTTAATGACATGAGGTGGCTAATTTCATGGTCGAGAAACTCAGGGTTACACAGATGGAGAGCCCTTAGGAAAAAAGTGCCCTGTTTGTTAGCAAGAACAAGGAAGAGAGGAGATACTTGGGCTACATCGAATATTTGGAGGTATTATTTATTGTTGAAAATGAAGTACTTGGAACTGACACAGAACCAAATCATAGATATCAATCGGTATGGGAACGGTTAAATGACCTTCCGATGGTTTGTTGCGGAAAAATTGGAAGACATCTTCAAGGGGGACGTTTGCGAAGCATTATTTGACATGAAGGCTATCTTGAGAGAAGCTACATTAAGGGTAAGGGCGTAGAAACGTAAACGACCGGTCAAGTCTAAGAAATGCCTTATAGGTGGGCCTTTGGGAAGGTTCCAAGATAATGCATCACACCACATTTGGTTATAGCGGTAATTCACCCCAATTACCTTACATTTTCGGTTTACAAAAGATTCATGAAACCGGTGTTCCGTCAGATTTCGTTAGTACCATTTTAGCGCACATATAAAAAAAAAAAAAAATTCATCGATTTCATTCAAAGGTTAAAAATGCAAATTTAAATGGTCAGAGAGTTATTAGCTTTGATGTACAGTTTTTTATCATCGTTTATATAATATAATAAAAATAAATACAAATATAAAATAAAAAAATATACAACGGGACAGAAAAACGAAAAGATTGTGCTAATCTTTTTGTTTTCTGTCCCGTTGTATAGTATAATATATTTTGTCATCTCGCCTTCTCCCTTCATTCCCTGACGAGGTGTACTTCTGAATACACGAAAGGCCTTGGAATAATTTTTCTTTTCCGTGTGGGTTTGCATCATTCATTCATTTCACGTGTTTAATTGTGAAATTCATCCCATATATATATATATATATATATATTATATATAGAGAGAGAGAGAGAGAGAGAGAGAAGCCCATAAGTCCTAATCGGTTATAATTAAAGCGAAAATACAAAAAATTAAACAAAGTAAAAAAGTTATAATAAGTTTAGAAATATTTAATATCATTTAAAGTGCAAAATCTAACCATCTCGCAAATATCCTAGTAATCGATACGTCAGTGTGAGCTCCGTTAGATGGATTTTCGCTCTAGTTTAACCGAGTGGGTACTTTTGGGGCACCCATATATATATATATATATATATATTATATAATATATATAATATATATATATTAAAATAAATTAATATGCAACAAGAAATTGTAATTACTATTTAATGAATTGATACATATGGAAAATTTCGAGGTCATTTGATTCAGGAATGTTTCAAGTTTTATAGCTGATATTTAGTAAATCTTCACATGCTTTCCATCATTTTCACTAACTAAACGAAATGTAGGTTCTATTCAGTGAAAACATTGTCCAAAATAGTTACAAGAACTGATGCTACGATATCTCTAATGCGCATTTTAGGATCCTCAAAGATAAAAATCTAAAGGAGATAGGTACGAGAAACGAGCTGGCCATCTTGTACAGGATATCCTGAATGTCTTGTTATACCTACGTAAATGTTACTCCCGTGTTCTGTAACTATGATAATAAAAGTATATAGTAGAAAACACCGTAAGACATTTTATTTTATACAGAATTATACAACATTGTAGTTTATACATAGTTATACGCAAGTTTATCATGTATCCAATGGATCTGTATGCAAACCATCATTCTCACTGCACAGAATGATTTTACGCCAGGTTCGGTGTGCTACGCTCCTCAGCATTTTAGGTGTTACTAGTTTAAAAGCATCCTTTGCGGCTTCCTTTAGTCCGTCATTGGAATCATAACGTTTTTGAAAAACCTTTTCCCTTATAAATCTGGGCTTCTCGGAGGCCATTTTAATGCAGACCCTCTCTCAATCCATCGATCAGGAAACACCTCATTTAAATATTCACGAACCCTCAAGGAATAGTGGGGAGGTGCTCCATCCTGTTGGAACGAAACATCATTTAATATTCAGAGATTATACATAGGTGTAACAAGACTTTCGGGACACCCTGTACGTACTTCTTGGCCAATCCACCGACTTGAGAATGCTTCGCCCAGAAACATACGCACAGCACGAGCAAAATGAGGCGGTGCATCATCATGCTGAAACAATGCACGGTGCAGTAGACCTGGAACTTTTCGTACAAGAACAAAAACCCCTTTTTCAAAACTTTCTCATGTTCGTATGTTTCATGTGGATTTTGTTCTCCCCAGATCTTGCAGTTACGGCGGTTTAATCCATTAGAGAAGTATGGGAAGTCGCCTCGTCGCTATAAATGAGATTTGAAGGAAAGCGATCATAATTTTTAATCCTTTCGATAAATTCTTGACAGGTGTTTAATCTTGTAGCTTAATCTTCCTGTTACAGTTAGTGAACACCCTGTATCTTTAAGACCTGAATTTTAAAACTTTGTGTATGATTTTATGCGCAGAAAGGCATGGAATGTTTAAATCAGCTCCTGCTCTCCTTATTCACTTTTCAGAATTTCTCAGGAATGCTGCGTGATTAGCATTGACTCATTCTGGTGGATTCCATGATCTACTGGTGATTTCCTTTTTTATGACACTTCCTTCCGCAGTGAACTGTTCCACTCATACAAGATTTGTATGGTGATGGTTTCTTTAATTCACGCGTATATCGTCTTTAGGCTGTAATGACTGATCCACATTCGTGAACCTACCTTACGGAATTACTTTTCGGATCACCTGAAGATCAGGGCCCCCAGCCTCAATTACCAAATGATATCTTCGTTAAAACTAACGAAAATATCACGACTTAACCAATCGTCAAGGGCGTACAGTTGACCTAACCGGGTATTCAATTTAATTTATTATTATATTTGGTACTGTAAAGCAAAAAACAAGAATACATGGAAGCCCTGATCTTCGGGTGATCCTAGTTTTCTATTGAACAGACGCCATTACAACTAAAGCCTAGCTCAGGCGGAAAATATATGATAAAAACAGATGCAGTAAAATTTGTTTAAAATTATCGCATTTTCGACAGTGTTTAAGTTTTTATGCAAAAAAACAAAACTTGAAACAATACTGTACCTAATCAAAGTCAATTAAGTGTTTTAGAATATATCAATTCAATAAATAATTATTAAAATTTCTTTTTTCACCATTCAATTAAATACACCTTATATATACAGGGTGTCCCAAAAAAAACTATATACTCTTTATAGCATCATATATTTTATAATTTAAAAAAACCCAAACAATATATTGTTATAGCAATTGCCAATGAAAGGTAAATTAGTAATCTAAGTGATCAAAATGTTATAGCGAGTTGTTTGCATATAAAATTTAATTAACTACGCCAAGTGCTCAAAATGTTCTCCGGCGGCATTTTGAACATTTTGAGCACTTGGCGTAGTTAATTAAATTTTATATGCAAACAACTCGCTATAACATTTAGATCACTTAGATTACTAATTTACCTTTCATTGGCAATTGCTATAACAATATATTTATTTTTTTTTTTAAATTATAAAATATATGATGCTATAAAGAGTATATAGGTTTTTTTGGGACACCCTATATACAGTATATATATATATATATGATGAATAAAACCACGAAGGAAAGGAAACACAAAATGGTGCTCAAGCGCTTTCGTCTAATGACATCCTCAGGAACACTGAAGTACATAAAAGGGTGACAGCCTATATATAGGTTACAGAAAGAAAAAAAAAAGAAAAATAAATAATATATATATATATATATATACATACATATCTATATATATATATATATATGGGTGTCCCGTAAGTCTGGACCCATAGGGCAAAATTAATAAAATTACAAAATAGTCCAAAAATTTATTACATAATATGTTCAAAGTGTCCGCCGTTGTTTCGCACACATAGTTCAAGACGCAATCTCCACTGCGACAGCACTTTCTGAATCACAGTCGCAGAAATTTCTTGACACGCCTCCACAATGCGTGCTTTAAGGTGGAAAATGTTCTGAATTTTGACCTCGTACACTTTGGCTTTCAAGTGGCCCCACAAACTTGAACTCTCTCCTCTCTAGTCAGTGACATGGTTTACCTGCAACATAATAAAAAAATATATTATAAATCCCTATGGGTCCAGACTTACGGGACACCCTGTATATATATATATATATATATATATATATATATATATATATATATATGCAATAAACGGAGAAGTAAAAATAAAAAATAAAAATTAAAGGATTAACAGAGAGGCATACAGATTTGTAAGGAAAAAATATCGATTTTTAGCATAAGATCAAATGAATTATAAAAATACAAATTTATACTGGAAATCTGCCCGGGTTTTAACACACTGCCTTTTTTGGTTAAGTTTCGATGTATATAAAAATAAAATGAAAATTAAAAGTTAATAAAGTAGCATACAAGTTTACCAAAGATTTAGCGTTCTACCCTTCTTATCTAAATCTGTTTTGAAGGAATTCAAAACAACAGGATCGAGTTGAAAAAGACCTTTGCTTATGTTGAAGTTATTTGAAAGTTGGATAATGGCAGACTCAAGAATATTTCTATTAACAATGTTGGTAGAGTGGAATAAAACTGAAGCATTATTCCAATCAATACAGTGGGATAACTCTGACAAATGGACAAAAAGGGCACTGGACAACTGTCCTGTTCTAACGGAATATTGATGCTGTTTTATACGTGTGTGCAAATCCTTTCCCGTCTGACCTATGTAAAAGGAATCACATTGTTTACACCCAATTTTATAGATAATGTCTGAATTATTGGTATGGCTATTTTTTACTATGATATTTTTCACAGTATTGTTATATGAAAATACTACATTAATATCCAAAAGTTTAAGTACATTAGCAATGCCTAAAAAGCCCGGGAAAAATGGAAGTACTAAAATATTTTTTGACAAAGTACGAGTGTTATTATTGACACGATAGAAAGTTCGTTTTGCCTTGTTGAGACAAGATTCCAGAAACGCAGATGGATAACACAGATCACTTCCAATACCGTTGATTTTTTCCAATTCGGCATCGATGTATTCCGGACTGGCGATCCTAAGGGCGCAAGAAACATTGATGAAAAAATGGCCTTCTTAGTGGGGGTGTCATGTCCCGAGTAAACGTGTACGTAGGACAAATTGTTTATTGTTTTCCGATAGATACTAAACTTAAAACCTGGGCTTTCCCTATGTACACGCACATCCAAAAATGGGATTGAATTGTCTTGTTCCACTTCTAAAGTAAACTTAATGGAGGGGACTTGATCATTTAACTGAAGGAGGAAGTTATCCAGGTCACGATTCATGGGCCAGATACACAAAATATGCTTGACTTTCTCTCCCAAGAATTACATAAGTATGACCTGCCACTACCTTCACACATTATTTTGGATCTTATTAAGCTTTGCATCAAAGACTGTAAATTCACTTTCAATAACGAGTATTATCAACAAGTTTTTGGGATGGCCATGGGCAACCCCTTATCGCCCCTCCTCTCCAATATTTATATGGAGTTTTTCGAAATTACTTACATTCCGAGAATCCTGGGGGTTGGCATCCCTTGGTTGCGGTACGTCGACGATATTTTGTGTATGTGGCCCATGAATCGTGACCTGGATAACTTCCTCCTTCAGTTAAATGATCAAGTCCCCTCCATTAAGTTTACTTTAGAAGTGGAACAAGACAATTCAATCCCATTTTTGGATGTGCGTGTACATAGGGAAAGCCCAGGTTTTAAGTTTAGTATCTATCGGAAAACAACAAACAATTTGTCCTACGTACACTTTTACTCGGGACATGACCCCCCACTAAGAAGGTCATTTTTTCATCAATGTTTCTCCGCGCCCTTAGGATCGCCAGTCCGGAATACATCGATGCCGAATTGGAAAAAATCAACGGTATTGGAAGTGATCTGTGTTATCCATCTGCGTTTATGGAATCTTGTCTCAACAAGGCAAAACGAACTTTCTATCGTGTCAATAATAACACTCGTACTTTGTCAAAAAATATTTTAGTACTTCCATTTTTCCCGGGCTTTTTAGGCATTGCTAATGTACTTAAACTTTTGGATATTAATGTAGTATTTTCATATAACAATATTGTGAAAAATATCATAGTAAAAAATAGCCCTACCAATAATTCAGGCATTATCTATAAAACTGGGTGTAAACAATGTGATTCCTTTTACATAGGTCAGACGGGAAAGGATTTGCACACACGTATAAAACAGCATCAATATTCCGTTAGAACAGGACAGTTGTCCAGTGCCCTTTTTGTCCATTTGTCAGAGTTATCCCACTGTATTGATTGGAATAATGCTTCAGTTTTATTCCACTCTAGCAACATTGTTAATAGAAATATTCTTGAGTCTGCCATTATCCAACTTTCAAATAACTTCAACATAAGCAAAGGTCTTTTTCAACTCGATCCTGTTGTTTTGAATTCCTTCAAAACAGATTTAGATAAGAAGGGTAGAACGCTAAATCTTTGGTAAACTTGTATGCTACTTTATTAACTTTTAATTTTCGTTTTATTTTTATATACATCGAAACTTAACCAAAAAAGGCAGTGTGTTAAAACCCGGGCAGATTTCCAGTATAAATTTGTATTTTTATAATTCATTTGATCTTGTGCTAAAAATCGATATTTTTTCCTTACAAATCTGTATGCCTCTCTGTTAATCCTTTAATTTTTAATTTTTATTTTTACTTCTCCGTTTATTGCACACACACACACACACACACACACATATATATATATATATATATATTATATATATATATATATATATGATACACACAGACCGTGCATGGAACAAGGAACTCTTCTGGGATAATTAAATCCACTATAGTCCGAATAAGTAATGGTAAATGACAAATACCATGGGTTCATTCCCATCATGAAACGGACATGTTATGTGCCTTGAAAAGTGGACGCTCAATTCTGCCAGTTGAGGTTTAAGTTTTGGTTTTGGCTAAAAATATAATAGTTACCCCTTTTTCTTTGATTTATTCAATCCGCCGTGAATGCAACGAGTCTTTTACTTATATTGAGGTTCTAAATGTAGTGGGGCTAGGCTGCTTTAAACCCTAGATCCATGTCCCAAAGCTGGATCCTGTCTGCTTTGCAGATAGCTGGTGAGGGAAGCTATATTTATGGGACCTCTTTGCGAGAGACCCGTTGCCCACGTCGGGCTTGCATCATGAAAAAGAAAAACTATGGTATTTGTCATTTACCATTACTTATTCGGACTATAGTGTATTTAATTATCCCAGAAGAGTTCCTTGTTTCATGCACGGTCTGTGTGTATCATAAAAAACTCAGGGAACCATTCTGAGTTCATTCCCATATATATATATATATATATATATATATATATATATATATATATATATATATTTACTTTTTCTTTTTTCTTTTTTTCTTTCTGTAACCTATATATAGGCTGTCACCCTTTTATGTACTTCAGTGTTCCTGAGGATGTCATTAGACGAAAGCGCTTGAGCACCATTTTGTGTTTCCTTTCCTTCGTGGTTTTATTCATCATAAATATTTTTCACGTGTTACTTTCGTGAAATAATTTATACAGGGTGTCAGAGAATTATCTGTACAAATTTTGGCTGTTATTAAAAGTCAACCATGAAGTGTAGAAATTCCAGTGTTGTCCCATTTTACAGAGAATCTCATTACGTTTTTTCTGATACCAAGTTTTGACAAGTTTTTTAGAAATTCCAGTGTGTCCGAAAATTATCTGTACAATTTCATCTTTTAATAAAATTCTTGATAACACATGTAAAATTCTTGAACAAGATTATTTAGAATTTGTATTTTCAAAAGTTTCTTTTATTAAAGTAACGTTGTTACAAACATTCGATATGTGCACCATCAGTGATTCGCAAAACATCCAATCGATACTCCGAATGTTGCCATGTACGCTGCAGCATATCCACATCAATTCGCTCAATAGCAGCTGTGATTCTTGCTTTTAAATCAGGGGTGGGGAAACTTTTCAGTACCAAGGGCGAAAATCGATAACATAAACACCTCCGCGGGCGTCTGGCAAATTTTAAGCTTATATACAGCGTGTCCCAAAGAAATGTATCCCCACTTTGTTCGATAATACCAGCTATGAGGATAATAAATATATTACTTTTTATATGTTTTTAATAAAGAATTTTCTCCTGAATCTAAATATGTAATTATTTTTATTAAAAATTGAAGAACAAAAACGTTACAGATGTTTAAATTATAATTATTATTTTCGAGACTTCATGTGCGATATTTTCTAATATTTTAACCGACTCTTTTGAGATACTTATGTTTAGTGTTGATATTGAAGCATAAATGTTGTAATTATTAGTTAATTCAAAAAATTTACAAATTCCATGGTTAAATGACACTTTATCTAAGATGTTCGACGTCTTCCAGAACGTTGTTTTTGTAAGTTTTGCACAGTGCCGTCGGTTTCAAACTTATCTCGTATACGTGCAAAAATATTAGAAAATATCGCACATGAAGTCTCGAAAATAATAATTATAATTTAAACATCTGTAACTTTTTTGTTTTTCAATTTTTAATAAAAATAATTACAGATTTAGATTCAGAAGAAAATTCTTTATTAAAAAACATATAAAAAGTAATATATTTATTAACCTCATAGCTGGTATTATCGAACAAAGTGGGTATACATTTCTTTGGGACACGCTGTATATAAGATATATTTTAAAAAGCTATTTGCTGGGCTGTAAATAAATAATTTTTAGTAAATAATAAATACCTAAGCGGGCGAATTGAAATTAGCTCGTGGGCGAAATTTCGCCCGCGGGCGAGGGTTTCCCCACCCCTGTTTTAAATCATCTATTGTACACAAGATCTTTGACGAATCCCCAAAGAAAGAAATCACAGGGTGTGATGTCGGGAGATCTAGCCGGCCAATGAATTGCACCTCCACGGCCAATCCACCTGTTTGGGAATGTCTCATTCAGGGACTTACGGACGATCAAGGCCCAATGTGGCGGTGCGCCATCTTGCTGAAAAATGATGCGTGGATGCAGTGCTTCCAATTGTGGATAGACAAAGTGTTGCAACATGTCCAGGTAGGTATTGGAGGTCACTGTTGATTCACCGAAGAAAAATGGTCCAATCACGCGATCATGTAACAGGCCACACCACACATTAACTTTAGGACTGTCTCTGATGTGCTCTTCTATGCAATGTGGATTTTGTGACCCCCATATGCGCACATTTTGTTTGTTTACCTTGCCTGAAACATGAAAAGTTGCCTCGTCCGAAAACATGATTCTTGCCAAGAACGCATTGTCCTGGTCGACTCTGTCAAGCAGAGTCATTGCAAATTCCTTACGGGAGACCTTATCTTCTTGCGTAATCTGTTGCAAGATTTGCAACTTGTAAGGATGCAACTTCAAACGTTTACGCAAGACATCATGCACTGTCGAACGAGGTATCTGTAACTCTCGTGATGCAATTCTTGTTGACTTGCGTGGACTGCGAACAAAAGCCTCTCGAATGCGCTCGACATTTTCAAAAGACGTTCGAGGCCGCCCTGCTCCTTTCTTATGCTCTACACTTCCAGTTTCCTTAAACCTTTTATACCAAGCTCGTATGGTTACTCTTGATGGAGGGTTTCTGTTGTGATTAGTTCTAAACCTCCGTTGAACTTGTGTATCTGATTTTGTTTCGATAAACCATTCAACACACTGTGCTTTCTCCTGTGGATTCATTAAGGATGAGGGGTGTGTATGAATATCTGAAAAGAAAAACTTGTCAGAACTTGTTGTCAGAAAAAACTTAATGAGTTTCTCTGTAAAATGGGACAACACTGGAATTTCTACACTTCATGGTTGACTTTTAATAACAGCCAAAAATTGTACAGATAATTCTCGGACACCCTGTATATATATATACTGTATATACTGTACTTTTGGTAACCTTTGGTTTCCTTCCGCCTGAATTGTTGATTCTGACGAAGTTCAATCTTGTCACTCCACCTTAGACCTACAGTTTAACGTGAAAGCCGAACCACGCCCCACCAGCAGCCCAGCGTCTTAACCACTAGGCTACCCAGTACCCATGGTACCCAGGGCACCCATTTATCTACCAACCACTTTTTATTGTGTGGAAGGATGAACAGCTGCGTTTTGCTGCGCGCCGCCTGCCGTCACCGAGTCTCGATCCTGGGGCCGATGGATTCGTAGTCAGCGACGCTAACCACTACACCACCGAGTTAGTTGTGTTAACTTAAATAATAATAATAATAATAATAATAATAATAATAATAATAATAATAATAATAATAATAATAATAATAATAATAATAATAATAATAATAATAATAATAATATTTCGTCCACTATAATCCAGAACCTAAAATAGAGTTAGCGAAGTGTGAAATCTCAACTCTTATTTTCCGAATCTATATTTTGAGTGACAAATAAATTAAAATGTAATTACTTTTGTTTCTCACCGAGTCGTGTTTGAGCTGCAAAATATCGTTTTAGAATTTACGGACGATTCTTCAGTTTTGGCATGGGAACGATTCAAATAAAAGTTCCTTTAAATTCAGCACAAAACAAAAAAAAACAGTTTCAACTTTCTGAAGTATATGTACACTAGGGTTATGACATTTTTATAACCTCATGTTCCTGTATCATAAATCGATGAACTTTTGCCCCCTGACAATGAAAATAACAGTTTTTTCGATATATTTTGAAAAAACTTCACCCCAAAATAAAAAATTAAAAAATAATAAAATAATAAATATTGGTTGCTCCTTGGTATAGCTATTGCAGATGGGTCTCTGTTCCAGTGATTTTCCAGAGTATTTAGTGCTTTTCGGTATTGTTGCAAGATATTGGACAATTTATGATAATCATCAGGTAACCAATCTAGAATGGTGCAATGCAGCTGTCTCGAATATACTAATATACTATATTTGCTTTCGGGGTGACATTTGTTTTTAATTCTGAAGAATTAGGCCCTTTTTTATTGTTTTCAAGCAAAAGGTCATCGATTGATGATACAGGAAACAATATTTATGACAAAAAATTAAAAAGTCATAACCCTAATGTACACACACACACACACACACACACACATATATATATATATAATATTATATATATATTATTATATATATATATATATATATTATATATATATACAGTATATATATATATATATATATATATATATATATATATATATATATATATATATATATATATATATATATATATATAGAATCTTACAACTGTTATACTAAGCTTATTCCTGGATGGAATGATTTTATTGCCCCCCTGAAGAGGGAATCGAAAGACGCCTACGATTTGTGGTGCATTCATGGTAGACCCAGATTAGGAGCAGTATACATGACTATGTGTAGGGGTCAGTATAAGGCGGCCATAAGGCGATGTAAACAGGAAGAAGAGTCTATTCGAGCATCAAAAGCCTGTGAAGCTCGCATAAATAACGATAACAACAAATTTTGGAAATTTGTTAAGAACCAAACGGGTGTCAAAAGTGTCCTCCCTCCGACAATCGAAGGGGTGTCGGGGAAGGATGAAACTGAAAAGCTGTGGAAAAACCACTACTCTAACAGTCTTAACAGTGCGAGTAGGGGTAATCTTAAGATAGATTGCAGCGAAACGCCTGTGGAGGGGACAAGGAAAAATACTTTGATATCAATTCTTGAAGTAAAGCGGTTAATTAAAGAGTTAAAGGCTGGTTCTGCGTCAGGGGTAGATGACCTATCGAATGAGCACTTAAAATATGACAATGACGTAGTATGTCTGCATATATCATTGCTCTTATCAGCCATGCTTGCTCATAGCCATATCCCTGCAGAGTTCATGAGGGTATATATCTTGCCCCTGGTCAAAAATAAGTATGGAGACATGCTGTCCAGCAATAATTACAGGCCTATTGCTGTCGCTTCCTGCTTCTCGAAACTACTAGAAAAACTCTTGTTACTCTGATTAAATGATTACCTATGGACATCTAATCAGTTTGGTTTTAAAAGGTCCCACTCAACTGACCTGTGTATCTATGTACTTAATGAAACAATATCTAAATACAGTGACAGTAACTCAACTATTTATAGCTGTTTCCCAGATATAGTAAGGCATATCATAGAGTGAACCACAATATTTTATTTGCAAAACTAGAAGACAGGAAGCTTCCCATGTACATATTAAATTTATTGAAATTCTGGTATTTCCACCAATCGTTTACCGTTAAGTGGGGCAATGTACTATCCGAGTGTTTTGGCTCCTCTTGCGGGGTGAGACAAGGCTCCTTGCTCTCTCCTATGCTGTTTAATGTATATATCGACGGATTAATTGCTTCACTTAATGAGGCAACAGTGGGATGTTGTATAGATAACACAAGGATAAATAACTTAGTTTATGCCGATAATATGGTGTTAATGAGTCCCTCTGTTAAATGTCTGGATCAGCTACTAAAAGTCTGCGAAGTGTATTCACAGAAACATAATATTCTTTTTAATGTTACAAAAACTAAGGTTATGCAATTTCATTCTAAAAGCTGTAATCAGCCAGCTAACATTAGGTTTAAAATGAGAGGTGAAGTAATTGAGGAAGTACAAGAGTTTAAGTATTTGGGTCAAACTATTACCAGCTCCTTGAATGATGACTCGGATATAAGAAAACAATCTCGAAACCTTTGTGCTAAAGCGAATATGACTATAAGGAAGACCAGGGGACATGAAGTTATTAGGCCTAGTTTGAGGTGCAGGACGAGGAGCTGCATTTGACGGGCCAGGGACCTGAAAATCCGGATCCATTCTAACTTGAGGCATCTTCGGAAATGAACGAGGGCCTTCTTCATCAGAAGAGGTGCTGGCTGACTCCAGCTGAACGGTCTCTTGCTTTTCACGCATCTGCTTCTCTGCTACTTCCTTTTGCTCTCTGGCCTTCTTCTTAAGATACTGTACTTCTGTTTCATTTCTCTCTTAGCCAGGGCTTCGTCGACTCGTCCCGTGTGAAACTTGCCTAACCTCTCTTGGTCTTTCAAGAAGACTCGGTCTTCCTCTATCCGGATCAGTCTTTCCACATCATGATGCTTAATGTTGAAGAGCTTTTCAAGATTGTTTCAATCTTAGTTCTTATTCTTAGTTCGCGCAAAGACCTAGGCTATATACATTCGTGACACTTTTAAAGCATAAAAGGAACAAAATGAAAGACTGGAATATTAAAAAAATAATTACAAACTAACGAAAATATAACTAACGAAAATATCACGACTTAACCTAACCAATCGTTAAGTCAACTGTACGCCCTTAACGATTAGTTAGGTTAGGTCGTCGTGATATTTTCGTTAGTTAGCCTTATAAAGCTAATTAAAAAGGCTGGGGTGACGGATCTTCAGGTCATCCACTTAACCTAATAATCGTCAAGGGCGTACAGTTGACCTAACCGGGCATTCAATTAACCTAACCGGGCATTCAGTTGACCTAACTGAGCATTCATTTAACGTAACCAGTTAGTAAATTTTAATGTTAATATATATATATATATTATATTATATATATATATCGGTATATATATTATGTAACCTATTTTGCCTAATAAATATCATGTAATTTATTTTGCATTTTTATTGGCCTATTACGCAAAATGTTTGCATTTCTCCAAAAAAAGAATGTTATTTTCGTATTCAGAGGGTCAAAATGCACTACTGGTGCTATTTTCAAAAGACTCTGGTAGTGGACTCCAAACGGAAAAGACCCGGAAAAGTTTTTCCATTTCATCCATCACAACATTCCGTTTTTTTGACAACACTGTCGCTTTTAAATTCCCAGCATTTTTTACATGTTCAAGTATTTTTTCCTTCCCCTTGTAAATCGTAGCCACTGTCGAACGATTCAAGTTTAGCGACCTCGCTATCGACGCTAACGATTCACCTGAGTCACCATGTTTTATAATATTCATTTTAAACTCAAAACTGTACCTTTGCCTTTTTCCACACTTTCCACATCACTAATTCTACTTTTTGGTGGCATGATATCGATCACAAGTCAATATTTATTATAAAAACACAAAAATATTAAATGTTTGTTATGTAAACACTGGAATAACGTTTCCAAAATGGCGACTTTGGCTCAACTGAACGTTCTGGACTCGTTGTTGCCAACCGAAGTTGCCGAAATTTACGTACGGTGCTGCTACTTACTCCTACGAAATTTCCCAAATGTCCGTATTGCGAAGAATGGGCATCGGTATCTGGGTTGGAGGTTATAATGTATAAACGTCGTTATTGCGAAAATGTCGTTATCTAAATCATCGTTATCTGAGGACTGCTTGTACTTTTTAAATAGCAGTAAAAAGCGGAGGAATGAAGTATTGCACATGTGTTCCTGCTGAAACATGTTTTATCTTGTTGAAACATGTTAATGTTATGTTGTGAATTCGGTGACTTGTAGTGAAGGTCGTCACCATAATCAAGAACCACTTTGTCGTGTATTTCCCTTCAGCTGTCTGTAAGCTATTAGAGTGAGAGGTTGTGTGCTGCACCATGTCATGCGAAAGTGACACAAGTTCGAGCGAAATTCCACGTGATCCATGGTCATATCTCGACAAATGCTTTAAGTTTACTGGAGGAAATAGTGATGACAACTTATCATACGAATACTTCTTTTGCTTACCTTTAAAGAAAACGTTCAGGGCGAACAGTAAATTTGCAAACAACTTAAAAAAAACGTGTCCATAAAACATTTCTTTGTTGCTAAGGAATTTGAGTGTACACTGAAACAAGGTGTGGAACGAAATAAACGAACAGTGAAAGCAAATGACGGTAATGCCAACACGCCTTAAAAGCCTGCAGTTGATCATCATGAGAAACAACAACAGCTTCTAATGTTTGGACAAAGCTCCCGAGTGTCCTAACAAAAAGCTGAATGGGTTAATATTGGAATTCGTCGTTTCAGTCTTTGTCATTTAGAGTTGTCGAGTCCACATCTATTAGAAATTTAATTACATCACTACATTTTTTGTCCTGAGATCAATGCTTGGAGTTCAATTCCGTATATATATATATATATATATATATATATATATTAGTGATGTAGCGGATGTCATTTTCTTCACATCCGCGGATGCGGATGCGGATGAGGATGTTTGATTTCAACATCCGCGGATGCGGATGTCTACATTTTCGTTATTTTTTAGGATATATTCGAGATTTGTTGTGTTTAACGTATATAATAAGTTATTATATAGAGAGAGCTGTAGCTATAATGTAGTATAATTGATTAATTGTACAATAATTGCTGTACTTTTCTCTGAACATATAAAATAATATCAAGCATCTAACTAATATAGAAATCAATTAGTGAATTCGTCTGCAAATAAATTCGTTATATTTTGTTGAGTTTCAGCCACAATTAGAAACCATAATTGTGTTACCAGGATGCGGGACGTGAACCCAACTCAAATGCACCCCACCGACCTCTTTCCCCAACCTCCACCCTTATAGAAAGAGATCTTTAATTAGCTTGATAACTATTTATATTAAGTTTAAAGTTTTATTAGGCATATTTATAAATGAGTAATTAAAATAAAGTAAACTAAGATGTTCATCGTTTAATGTTCAAACTTAATTTTAGGAAGGTTATGCTTAAGGAACATTAATTTTTCTGCCTTTTCTGCTGCCAGTCTGTTTCTCTTTTCATCATATATTAATCCAGCACTGCTAAATAATCTCTCGCTTGGTACGTTTGTTGGAGGACAGGCTAAATGTTTCCTTGCAAGTTTACTCAAGTATGGATAGATATTCTGCGTATTTTTCCACCAACTAATAGGATTGTCACATGCACCAGGCGTTTTTCTTGGTGATAGCTCTCGATCATTTTTACTACATCTTTTGACATCGCGTAGGTCTCGTCATTGCTGCTTGACTCAAGAAACTGAGAGACAGATTCTGTGATAGATTTGCTCGTTGAAGGTGTTGGTTCTGTCACTGAAACTTTTATTCTTTTGGTGGGTGGCGAAGCGACAGATTCAAGAGATTGAAGCTCTTCAACTGCTTTGCCAAGTGATGATTTAACTCGTTCTAATGTACTAGGTGAAAATAACTTAGCTTTGTAACGTGGATCTAAGTAGGTTGCAAGAGAGTAACTTCATACAAGAACAGCCTCTCGTCTTGTCGCTTGCATCACTTTTGCGCACAATGAACTAGTTCTATTAATATAGTAGAATTTGATAATTTCCGCTTATTAATGACGTTTTATCTCAACGGTCCACATCCGCACGACATCCGCAGTCCAAAGTGCGGATGCGGATGCGAGAAAATGTGCGGATGTTCCGCGGATGCGGATGCGGATGTGACCTACATCACTAATATATGACGCGTTCGGTGGAGAAGGGGCGAACGCAACATTTTCGAATTATGCCACAAAATGCAGTTAAAGTTTGTAAACTTTAAACCTTTGTATTTTTCCGGTTTATTGAAATGTTGTATGAATTTGAACACATATTTGAGTAAAATATTGTTGTGTAATATGTCGATATAATAAAACGCCAAGAAATTTTACAATATTATTTATTGATAGCTTCTGATGTTAACTGGTGTAATCCATTATTTGGTCCTCTTCGTCGAATGTTGTATTACCTGCTTCAACTGTTTCGGTTTCTTCCAGTTCCTTTAACAATCTTGTATAATAGTTCACTGCAGTTGCAGGCATTAGGTCTGATAATTCTTTGAGATCTTTTATTTTTTCCTTAGTTATTGGCAGCAATTGGGAATACTTTGGTTGCAGTGTCTGCTGGGCTAGATTGAATAAACTGACACTGTAGGATTTTTTCCCTTTCTGCAGTCTGACGGGATGGCTATTATCTGGGGTTGTGCGGTATGCAGTAGATATTACGTAGCCTTCTTTGTGTTGAAAGTCAAATATTAACTTTCTTGCATCTGTAAATTTAGTAGTTGTTGATTTCCTAATGACAATGCACGTTTTTAGGACGTCAAAATCGAGAAAATCAGCCTGTTTCATTTCTACAACTAGGAAGCGCTGCGAAACGGCTGTAGTTATGGCCGTAACATAATCTTTTTTGGTGTAAATAATATTGCTGTAATTATTTTTTATATTTTGTTCAATTTGGCCAAATTGAGCATCACAGGGCATTGTCGAGTGACCAGAAAGTAGATAGATGTTTTCAATGTGAAACAATGATGCGGAGTGAATTTCTCTGAGATACATTAAAACCTAAATTTTACCGTGAAAGAGTGCAGACTAACATCTAATTTTTTGCATAGGTAAAGCAAAGGTTTTAAAGGATAATTATACGACAAAAAACTCATTTTTCGAATTTTGTGGCGTTCGCCCCTTCTCCACCGAACGCGTCATATATATATTACAATAATATACGATGTACAATAAAAATTTTAGGGTGGATCGATTTTACATTTTTTTCGATTTCCATATTCTAATAGAGACAAAAACTTGCGCATGCATGAGAAAATAGTCTCTGCCAAATTCTAGCTTAATAGGCAATCATCTTCTGCCCCCGGCAGAGCGATGAAAATCATATTTTAGTTGTCAAAAACGTATTTTTCTTATAATTTTTAAAATATTTCAATATGCATCAAAATTATTCCTAATAACTATAAAGTCGATGAAAAAGACCTCATATGATCGTTTTTCCAAACGCGTTGTCCTACGTTAATATCTTTTGCCCCCGGCAACAACGTCAAATGTTGAAAAAATAGGTAATTTATATACATATTTTCAGATCGGCTCTTCGTCTTAAATAATGCATTTATATATTTCCCATAGCATTTATATCGTTGCTTAGGCATGAAATAACAAACACGCAAAATTTTATGACTCTAGGCTAGGGTTTAAAGGTCATCTCTGGTGAGTGCTACCAGCAGCAGCAGCAGACTAACAATATTAGCACGGACGACATTGTGGCTATCGGCTGTGATGGTACCGCAGTGAACACGGGTCGAAAGGGTGGAGCCATTCGTATGATTGAAATGAAACTACAAAGGCCAGTTCAGTGGATCATATGCCTATTACACGGTAATGAATTATCACTGCGACACCTCATTCAAGACTTGGACGGCAAAACAACTGGGCCAATGGGCTTTACTGGACCAGTTGGAAAACAACTGAACGACTGCGAAAAACTTCCAATTACAGAATTCGATGCCATTCCATCTCCCGACATTGACATAGATGATGCCGAGTTGAGCACTGACCAAAAATATTTGTTAGGCATCTACAGAGCAGTGTCGAGCGGTAGCTGCTCTCAGCTCTCGCGGCTCGAAATCCAGGTAAGATGGCGCATTCCAGGTGGCTGACAACAGCAAATAGATTTCTGCGCCTCTATGTTTCAACCAGTGAACCCTCCAGCACCTTCAACGAAATTGTGCGATTCATTATGACAGTTTACGCACCAATTTGGTTTAAGATAAAGAAAAACTCCAGTTTCACTGAGGGCGCAAAACATTTTTTCGAAATGATGCGTCTCTCTCAGACCATGCCTCAAAGATCTAAGACAATCGCCAACAAAGTCCTCCGTAGAAATTCTTTCTTTGCTCACCCAGAAAATATTTTGATCTCCATGCTACATGCCGATGAGCAACACATAAGAGAATTGGGATGGAGAAGAATATTAAAAGCACGATCAAAAACAATCACCAGCGGGGGAAATTCGAGCCTTCGCCATGCCTGAGCTGCTCTACGATAGTCAAAAACTATTACGAAATGATCAACTGGCAAACGGCTGAGGTGACCGAACCCCCCGTTACAAAAACAATACCTGATACCCGAATAAAAGAGTTTGTTGAGACGGGAGACCAGCCTGATGGACTGATCCCACTATTCCCTTGTCATACTCAAGCGGTCGAGAGACTCATCAAATTAGTAACCGAAGCCTCTGCCAGTGTAAGTGGAATAGAAGAGAGGGACGGATTCATCCCCTCCCGTCTTCACTCCCGAACAAAAATTCCACGATTTGATTCTAAGAAAGATTACCGTATGTAAATCGACATGCAGCCAAAGGAAGGGTGGTTGGGGCTGGATAGGGTGGAACTCGACGTACAGCCACCTCCTCGTGGTGAGTTCTGGGTTGCTAATTTTATAAAATTAGCAAGCGAGGAGCTGTACTTAGTACTTATCGTACTTATAACATCGCATTAACGTAATTATAATCCACATTTAGACTTTTCTCGGGGACAGAAGATATTACTCTAGAGTCATAAAATTTTGCGTGTGTGTTATTTCATGCCTAAGCAACGATATAAATGCTATGGGAAATATATAAATGCATTATTTAAGACAAAGAGCCGATCTGAAAATATGTATATAAATTACCTATTTTTTCAACATTTGACGTTGTTGCCGGGGGCAAAAGATATTAACGTAGGACAACGCGCCTGGAAAAACGATCATATGAGGTCTTTTTCATCGGCTTTATAGTTATTAGGAATAATTTTGATGCCTATTGATATTTTAAAAATTATAAGAAAAATACGTTTTTGACTACTAAAATATGATTTTCATCGCTCTGCCGGGGGCAGAAGATGATTACCTATTAAGCTAAGATTTTGCAGAGGCTATTTTCTCATGCATGCGCAAGTTTTTGTCTCTATTAGAATATGGAAATCGAAAAAAATGTAAAATCGATCCACCCTAAATTATTTGTACATGTATTATATACAGAATACAAGTATGTATTTGAAAATTAACGAATAATGTCGTTACTCGTTACATTTTTAAATAAGTAACGTTTTGGGTAACGACACTACTTTCTTTTGGCAAGTAACGGCTAAAGTAACGTCATTGCTTTTTTCTTGTAACGCCCTTGTTTAAAACCGATGGTTAACACAGTTTCGAAAATGACGTTTGACAGTGATGTGCGTCGTAAAGAGAGAGCTGTTATCGAGTTCTTAACCGCAGAGAAGGAAACAGTTCGAAATATTCACAAACGTCTACAAAACGTTTACGGAGATGCTGTTGTTCATCGAAGCACAGTTGGACGCTGGTCTAAATGTGTGAGATCATCGGAGAGAGGGAGAATCAGCCTCGATGATGAGCCACGCAGCGGTCGCTCGGCATCGGCTGTCACATCTCACACTGTGCAACGTGCTAACAGCATCATTCGATCAAATCGGCTCGTCACATACAAGGAGCTATCACTGGAGCTAGGAATTAGTGAAGGAAGTGTGAATACGATAATTCAGCAACTGGGATACTCAAAAGTGTTTTCACGGTTTGTTCCTCGCCAGCTGAGTGAAGATCATAAAGCTCAAAGAAAAGAAATTGCTTCTGAGTCGTTGGTTCAATACGAGACAAAAGGGGATGACTTCCTTTCACGAATTGTGACTGAGGATGAAACTTGGGTACACCACTTTGAACCTGAAACAAAACGCCAATCCATTGAGTGGCATCGCGCAGACTCCCCACGCAAGAAAAAGTTCAAAATGGCTCCCTCTGCAAGAAAGGTTACGGCCACCATCTTCTGGGACATGAATGGGGTGATTCTGGTGGACATTATGAAGAAAGGACAAACAATCAACTCAGAGGCATATATTGCTACCCAACAGAGACTCCAGAGACGTATAAAGCGAGTTCGACGGGAGAGAACACTGGAAGATGTCCTTCTTTTGCACGATAACGCAAGACCACACACCAGTTTGCAAACAAGAGAGGTCATCAGAAAAATGAGCTTGACTGTGTTACCCCACCCTCCATACATCCCGGATCTGTCACCTTCAGACTTCCATTTGTTAGGGCCAATGAAGGATGGTATTCATGGAAGAAAGTTTCAGAGTGACGATAAGGTTGTTGAGGAGGTTAAGAGGTGGCTCCAGCGGAACCGAGCGGACTTTTACCAGCAAGGAATAAAGGCCGTTGTTTCTAGGTGGAGGAAAGCCGTAGAAAAGGATGAAGACTATGTGGAAAAATAAAAACTTGTGAGAAAGGTATGTATCTACTTGCGTACGAAATTTCTGGAACTTACAAGGAAACTTGGAAAGAAAAAAAAAGGTGGGGCAAAATATATTGAGTGGCCCTCGTATATATGCATTCAGGTTGCGTTAAAAGTCGTAGAGAGATTTTAATTCAAAATATTACAAAACTCACTTGACTGTTAAACAATTGTCATATATTTTCAGAATCAGTAACTAAGTGTGATTTTCCTTACAGACTATTTATGAAAAATAATATCATTTAAGTGTCCATCACCAGCTGCAAAACATTGGCGAGCTCTTAGAATCTAATATACTCTTTCAGAAATGAAGCCATATATATATATATATATATATATATATATATACTGTATGTAACAGTTTTTTTGCGCACACCTACAGGTCGCTACAATTGGTGTAGAACAATGCGGTTTCACCATTCGATGCGTCTTTTTATTGTGCAGTGCCCATGCTAAAAACAAATTCCCTAACATCATTCCTTCCCCCTTTTAGGGGTACAGTTCTTCCATGCCTGTACACGCATTTTTTAATTTTTCATTTTTAATCATAATTTTGGCACAAAATAAGTCAATATTTACTAAACATTTAATATCATTCGATTCACAAAAGATTTATTTATCGATTCAATTTTAAAAAAAGTATATATTTTTAAAATTCATAAAGAACTTTTTGCAAAAAACTAAAAACAAACATGCATTTTTAAAATTCAATGATTTTTATACAAAATATTTTGATATTTGTTATAATTTTAACATTATTCGATTCACAAAAGATTTCTTTATCGATTCAATACAAAAAATTACATAATTAAAACGGGCAATTTAAATGAACACGAGTTTAAAGTTAAACGAGCCACACTCGAAATTATTTACCGTGACTTTTGTGCGTTTTATTACTGTGGCTTTTGTATAAATAATTTTACGTATACACAAACAATTTGATAAGATATTGATTTATCATTCTATTTTTTAGTTGTCATAGAAATATGTTAATTAAGTTATCTGATTAGATGCGCTTTTATAGTTGAAGATCATTTTTAGAAAATTATTTATTTTCCCCACTTTAAAATATTACAAAATTTCTATTAGGTATCCTAATATCATTATGCCTGTCGCTGTAAGTAAGAAAATAGCAATTATTTTCCATTTTATGAAAATTTCGGCCCCCCTAGGCCTACAAAACCAATTTTCCCCTTTTCTTTATAAAAAATTGTTGATTTTCGGAAGTCTTTCGGTTATAAATTTGTACCAGTTTATTTATTGTTTATCTATAATAATAATAATAATAATAATAATAAAAAGACGTGTGTGTGTGTGTGTGTGTGTGTATGTGTGTGTGTGTGTGTGTGTGTATGTGTGTGTGTGTTCCAGCCATCAGCCATAACTCCAAAATGGAAGCAGTTACAAACATGAAACTTCACACACATATTGATTAGGTCCCGAGGTTGTGCACGTGGGTGTTAATAAATTAAATAATTAATTTTAAAACATTAAATGACGTCATCAAGATCATTACGAAACCTATGGTAAAATTATTGAATACCCGGTTAGGTTCATTGAATGCCAGGTTATGTCATCTGTACGCCCTTGACGATTGGTTAGGTTAAGTCGTGATATTTTCGTTGGCTTTAACGAAAATATCATGACTTAACCTAACCAATCGTCAAGGGTGTACAATTAACCTAACCGGGTGTACAATTAACCTAACCGGGCATTCAATTAACGTACCCTGGCATTCAATTAATCTAATCGGGCATTCAGTTGACCTAACCGGCCATTTAATTAACTTAATCGGGCATTCAGTTGATCTAACTGGGCATTCAATTAACCTAACCGGGCATTCAGTTTACCTAACCGGGCATATATATATATATATATATATATATATTATATATATAGCGTTCAACATCCACCCCGGCAACGCCGGGTCGCTCCGCTAGTAATACTCTATTACTGTTCTCAATGTGTCTTGAGTAATGTTGTGTATTTCTTTCTCTACGTTTTTCTTAAGATGTTGTACTATCTGTGGTTTGTTCAAGTAAACCTTTCTTTCAATTAAGAACCCCAACAAGAAGTATTCTGCTATGGAGAGATCGGGGAGTCTCGCAGGGCAGTTTGTCTCCATAACGAGAGATCAGTTTGCTCGGAATAATCTACCCAACATTGTTATTGTTGGTCTCGTTGTATGGCAAGTGGTACCCTCCTGCTGAAACCACATATTCTGTAGGTTTCTTTCCTTTAGTGTTGGTATTAAGAAGGTGTCAATTTTCTGATGACATGCTCTGATGTGGTAACATTAATGTGAAAGTTTCTTCGGTGAGCTCTTTCAGAAGCAATTATGGCGCTGCCATTTTGAAAATAGAGCTCTACAATAGGGGAACGTTGTTGAAATGTCCGCTTGTTCATGGTTTAAAATTTAAGGGTCCAAACATTTTCTGAAACAAAAAATTAAATGATACCAATAATAGTTCCAATGTAATAAAAAATAAAATTTACGACTTTTAACGCAACCTGTATGTATATATACAGTAAAAATATATATATATGAGAAAATGAAAACTGAATAAATCACAATTGAGTTTGCAAATTCCATAATAAGTAAAGATTGATGTCTGGAATTTCGACTAACTAAAAGTCTATTAGTTAGTTTATATTCAAATGATGAAAATGATGATTTGCTAAAAGTATTTAATCGCTACTGCTGTGTTAAATTAGTTAGTGCTCGATAAAGTTTTAACCAATGGTATACTTTTCCAACCACTTATGAATTCTATCTGATTTCTTTAAGTTTCATTATTTTTCCATGTCCAAATATATTTTGATTTTCGGGAAATTCTCCCCCCCCCCCAAAAAAAGTGATCACCTGGAACTATACTTTCTAATAAGTGAAATGCCGAAATATTAAAAAAAATAATTACCTAATCATACGTTGAATATAATTAATCACAGTATTATAGCCACTTAAATCATATAATCACTTTATAAGCCAAGAGTATTTTTACTTCTTTTGCATTCTACAGTCTGCCGCAGGAATAAATTGAGCTTGGTGTGGGTAGCAATAAAGGATGCTGAAAAATCGGTTTGTTGGTATTCGTCGAGGGACGCCCGAATTCCAGGAAATAGGTATCTTCCTTGGGTACCACTCTTTTTTTTTACTGTTCCATCAAGGAAAACTCCAGTTTAACACGCATACATGTGTTGTAGCAAGATTGTACAAACTGTCACTCCTCCAACACTTACTCAGGGAAAAAACAAAAAGTTAAAAGTTTCTCTTTGGACTTCAAGAATCCTAGAATGAATTCTGTTGAGCACGTTTAGGGTATCTTTGTCTCCAGCTGCACGAAACAACGCCTCTTCCCACATCTGTATCAAATCTAAAGAAAACACTTGACTGGACTTTGGCAAAATCTGAACTATCATAGAATCATTTAAAATCTCATTGTATCGATAACATTGCCCAACACCCAATTTTGCTGATTTAATTCTAACACCTGTTTTTAGTAACTTTGGTGTGCTGATTTAAAAAATCACCTTAGTTTTTGCCTATCACGTCAGGTTTTCGAGCAATCAAATACAGAGTATCGCATTTTAGCAGGGTTATGCCCAATTTTTTTTCTTTTCAAAAATAAGTTTTTACATACTCAGAATCAGCATGGAAAAGTAACAATTGCGCAGGGAGTGAACTTTAATATACAATGGTAATTTGACACATAAAGTGATTAAAAGTGTTTTAAATAAGCAAAAATGAATCCATGATCATGACGTTACGCTCACACCTGGGGAAATCACAGATACCCAAGATTTTAATATGTTGTACATGACCTTTAGATTTAATGCACATATTTGCGTATTCCACAGATAAAATTTTAACAGCAAAACAGCTGTTAACAGGTCTCAAAAATCATCAATTTTGATAAGTGCCCTTCATGGATCACCCAAAATAGACATATTGCATTGCACATTGCACGAAAACTTGATGTGATGGACAAAATCTAAGGTGATTTTTGAAATCAGCACATCAATATTATCGAGAAACAGGTCTCAGAATTAAATCACCAGCAAAATATGTTTTTTTTGTTGGGCAGTGAATATAACGTGTCCAAGAGCTTCCGAAATACACGGAAAGAAAACTTGAAACTGATTGCATATGTTTATATTTATTCATAATACTGTATATCCTAGAAGTGTGTGTACATCATGGGTGTAGCCAGACATTCAAAAACTAAACGCACGAGGTCGTGAAAATTGAAAATAAATCAAACGTCACAAGAAAGTGTATTAATACTAGTTATTTATAAACAGTTTAAATGAATAAATAATATAATAAATAAATAAATACACAAATGAATGAAACAGAATAGTAGAATTAATTTGAAATTTTAACAAAAATTCTGAAATATATATTAAAAGATGACTTGAGTACAGTACTGGATATTGTGCAATTATCCTGACTGGGTATTGTGCAATTATCAGTTATTTAAAAATCAATATGCAACAATTAGTATTAATATGCATATCAAAATTAATGGCAATATTTCAGTCTCACATATTACTATTAGTGCGCAGCTGTGAATTGATATACAGGGTGTTCGAAAAGTTCCGCCACCCCCTACAAAATGTACATATTGTAATACCAATTTTATTTTTTGTGCGATTAATTGAATTTATATGTGATTCATTAATATTTTTTTGTTTTCCAGCTATTAGAGTTGTGTGAACAATGGCAGACCAGTCCATTTACACTCTGGAGGAAAGGATAGTGATGAGCACATGGGCTCATGAAAGGTCACATACTGACAAAACGATGCATGATATCCAGAAAGATTTCAACACAAGATTCAATAAGGCTGCACCACCAAACAAGACGGTATTACGCTGGGAGAAAAAGCTGTTTGAAACTGGCTCCATCAAGAACAGACCACGGTCGAAAAGACCAATAACGCGAGCAAAACAATGTGAAGGTGTGATTGCATCGGTGGCTCGTTCACCGAAAAAATCATTACAGAAACGATCACAAGAACTTGCAGTCCCCATGTCCACAATGAGAGATCACATGACAAAAGATCTCGGCATGAAACCATACCGCCCGTCATTTGTTAATGAATTAAGCGATACAGACATGCAGAAACGATATGAAGCCTGTGAACGGTTTTTGACCGTTTTTCCAACAATTCCTGTACGTAGAAGTGATTTTTTTCTGACGAGTGTACACCTACCACATACCACAATACGATTAATTACACAAAAATAAAATTGGTATTACAATATGTACATTTTGTAGTGGGTGACGGGACTTTTCGAACACCCTACCCAATAAATCAATTCTCGCATTTCACTCTCAATGGTGTAATAACAATTAGTGACACGGCTTTGTCTTAGGATTAGGTACACGCACCAACCATTAGTGTAAGAATGTTTTGCTTACTAAAGTTGTGCGTATAAACACGTATGTGCATTTGTATAATTTGTATTGGTAGAATCTAGCACAACAATATAAATGAAAAGGTTTTATCCCTTTAGCCGGTCGCGAAAAAAACTATACGCACGTGATTGACGTGAGTATAATGAGTATGCCTAGTTACGCTATTGTACGTTGCAAGGAGTTACAAGGACAAGAGGAAGTCTCAACGACCTTTCGTTCCGCTCGGAGAGGTTCCTGTTATTAAACTAGTCCATTTTTTAATTATTCTACTTAGAAGTAAAACTATGTGTTATTTTGTATTCATTTTATGGTCCAATTACTTGCGATTCAAACCAAAAGTAAAAGTAAATTTCCTTTTAATTAAACACACACACATACACACACACACACACACACACACACACACATACACATACATACATACATACATACATACATACATACATATATATATATATATATATATATATTATATATATATATATATACACGTATGTATATATGCATATACGTACTTTCAGCAGAGGGTCAACCATAAATATACATGGACTCATCCAAATGGTGTAAACAGGCGTTGTATCGATTACATTCTGGTGGGAAAACGATGGAGAACATCTATCAGGAATACAAGAGTAGCAAGAGGAGCAGATTTTGGATCGGACCATGAAATGGTGTTATCAAACATAAAGATCAAGTTTCGCGCAGGAAACAGTAATTGGAAGGGAACAAAACGATATAACCTAGAAAAGCTTAAAGATCATGAGACTAAACATCAATTCAAGACAAGAACGGAGGAAAGACTCGCAGCACTGACTGAAGAGGAAGAGAATGTGGAGACATTATGGAGGAGGGGGAGAGACTGCTTACTACAGGAGGCAGAGAACTTGCTGGGAAGAAGAAGGAACATGAGACAGGCTTGGATGACCGAAGATGTGATGAATCTGTGCGATGAAAGGAGAGAGACCAAGAAATTAAAGAATAAAGACCCAACAGAGGAGAATATGAGAAGATACAGGCAGATCTGCAGGGAAGTGGATAGAGAATGTAAAGAGGCAAAGGAAATATGGATCAGAGAGAAATGCGAGAGATGTGAAGACGCTTACAGAGGCGGTAATTCAGCAATATTATACAAAACAGTGAAGGAGATAACGAAGGAATGGAGACACCAGTCTATATCAGTAAGAAACGAGAGGAATGAAAAGGTATCAAGTGAGAATGAGGTGAGGGCTGCATGGAAGAATCATTTCCGAGGCCTGTACGAGAGGCCTAGAGAACAGTTCACATTAGAAAACTTTCCTGAACTACAGAGACAGGAATTAACCTATGACAATACCCCAGAAGTTTTACAATCAGAGGTGATGTGTGCTATAGCATCGCTGGCGAGATCCAAAGCCCCGGGTGCGGATACTGCAGAAGAGAATTAGCAACAGAGAAGAGGCAATCCTAACAGAAGAACAGACAGGTTTTAGACCGGGTAGAGGGACGATTGATCAGGTGTTCACGTTTTCGCAGATCACGGAGATGTGGGAGATGGACAGGGATATACAGGGTGGTGCAAAAGTCTGGACTCATAGGCAATTTACTATATAAAAAATATCTTTCGATTTTTATAATAGTTTTTATAATTTAATTTTTGTTTATAATTTTACTAAATATTTTTCAGATTGTTACCCTATGGCAGACAAGTTAACAATAGCAGAAAGAATAGAGCTTGTGCTTTTGTACGCAAAAGAAGGAGCCACCTCACGTTCAGTCGCAAATTTCCTTATGCCTCGATTATACGAAATACCATTACACTTATTGTAAATTCTGAACTAGAACGTTAAATTTAACATAATTTAGTCACTGGTGTATGGTTAATTAAATTTCATTTCATAATAAACTTCCTGCAGGCCACACTTTTTTTCCATATAAACCGCCTATGGGTCCAGACTTTTGCATCACCCTCGTGCCGATGGGGGAATCGGTGGAGCAACTACAGGAAATGGTGGACAGATTGGAAACATTGTGTACAAAATATAAGATGACTATTAACAAAAATAAAACAAAGTCAATGAAGATAGGAAGAAGAGGAGAAGCTATTCAGGTAAGGTTGTCATCAGGAGCGATAGAACAAGTGGACTTGTTCAAATACTTGGGAGTACGGTTCACGGAAGATAGAGATACATTCAAGATGGTGAGTGATAGAGTTGGACTTGGGTACGTTACCTTCAGAAGGTTGACAAAGGTATGGAAAGACCGAAACATCACGCGAAAACTTAAACTGCAACTGCTGAAAACAATAGTGATACCTGCAACCTTATATGGATCAGAATGCTGGGTAATGAAAAAGAGAGAAGAGAAGAAACTATTGGCATTCGAGATGCACTGCCTGAGGAGAATATTGAATATAAGATGGGAGGATAGGGTGACAAACCAGAGCGTGAGGGAAATGGCTGGAGTGGAACGGAATATAGTGGAGAGAGTGCACGATGCACAGAGGAGATGGTACGGGCATGTTGAGAGGATGGGGGCGGAGAGATGGCCAAGATTGACGCTGCATGGAGGAGTACACGGAAACCGCCCGAGAGGACGACCGAGACGGACATGGCTGCAGGGATTCAGCGAGGCTAATGAAGGTTTAACGACCAAAGAGCTAGTGGATCTGGCGAGGGATCGAGACGAGTGGAGGCAATACCGACATATCAGATGGGACCCTACCTGAAACCTCAGAAGGGACATAAGTCAAGTAAGTCATATATATATATATATGATAAAAACGAAGACGTAGAGCAAAAAAGTCATTATATTTGGCTACAGCCGACGTTTCGGGCAACTCTACCCATTTTCAAGGCCTAATAAATAAAAGCTAAAATTAATACATGACAAAAATATGTGAATGTCGAGAACTAAAACTAATTTAAAGTACAAAATTAAAACTGTTCAAGAATAAAAATTAAAATTACAAAGCAGAAAAGAGGCCTAAGCCAAAATCAAATCAAAAATAAAAATTATATAAATGACAAAAATATACGAGTGATAAAAATAAAACTTAAAACTAAACATTCAAACGTAAAATAGTTAAAAAACTTTACTAATAAAAAGTTAAACGAAATAAAAAGTTAAACGAAAAACCACAAGAGTAAACCAAACATACCATGCTCACTTGACAGCCACAAAAAACTGAGGCAAAAAGGAGACAGGGTCACACGGATTTTTTTTTTTTTTTTTAGTATGTAGGTATTCTAATTAATATAAAGGGGGGTAACAGCTAGAATCAATATTTAAATTGGAGTTCAAAAATTTAATACACAAAGATTTGTAAATACGGAGGGAGGACGGGCATTTTAATGATTTAAGAATTTTAAAATTGTTAACAGAAATGTCAACCTTGCACTTGATAGAATGATTTCTAATAGCAGACTGTTCCTTTTTCGGTAAAACTTTCCCTGTCTTGTGGCTAATACCCATATGGGAGCAAAATCTCGCCTGCAAGGAACGAACTGTACTGCCAAAGTAGTTCCCCTGGGAACACCCAGGGCAGATAAAAGTAAACAACAGAACAGCTCATCGCAGGGGGGATTTTGTCCTTACATCGGAAAAAACATCCAAGGGTATTATTATTTACAAAAGCAACCTTAAAATCAGTGTGAAAATAAAATTTCCTCACAACACTCAACAATTGCTTTTTCACAAAAGTGTTAAAATGGTAGAGATCAGGTAAAACAAGATATTTACAATTCTTAGGAACATCATACGTTGGGATAAGGTTGGGAGAATATAAATTATTAAGAAATTTACCAATAATACCTATTACAAGATTCGTGGAAAACCATTTTTAAAGAAAAAATCAGTAAGGAATTCAAACTCATTATGAAGCAGAGCAAAGTTCTTGTAGTAGGTATTATTGTAGTAGGTATTATTGGTAAATTTCTTAATAATGTATATTCCCCCAACCTTATCCCAACGTATGATGTTCCTAAGAATTGTAAATATCTTGTTTTACCTGATCTCTACCATTTTAACACTTTTGTGAAAAAGCAATTGTTGAGTGTTGTGAGGAAATTTTATTTTCACACTGATTTTAAGGTTGCTTTTGTAAATAATAATACCCTTGGATGTTTTTTCCGATGTAAGGACAAAATCCCCCCTGCGATGAACTGTTCTGTTGTTTATTTTTACCTGCTCTGGGTGTTCCCAGGGAAACTACGTTGGCAGTACAGTTCGTTCCTTGCAGGCGAGATTTTTCTCCCATATGGGTATTAGCCATAGGACAGGGAAAGTTTTATCGAAAAAGGAACAGTCTGCTATCAGAAATCATTCTATCAAGTGTTAGGTTGACATTTCTGTTAACAATTTTAAAATTCTTAAATCATTAAAATGCCCGTCCTCCCTCCGTATTTACGAATCTTTGTGTATTAAAGTTTTGAACTCCAATTTAAATATTGATTCTAGCTGTTACCCCCCTTTATATTAATTAGAATACCTACATACTAAAAAAAAAAAAAAATTTCCTTGTGACCCTGTCTCCATTTTGCCTCATTTTTTTGTGGCTGTCAAGTGAGCATGGTATGTTTGGTTTACTCTTGTGGTTTTTCGTTAAACTTTTTATTTCGTTTAACTTTTTATTAGTAAAGTTTTTTAACTATTTTACGTTTGAATGTTTAGTTTTAAGTTTTATTTTTATCACTCGTATATTTTTGTCATTTATATAATTTTTATTTTTGATTTGATTTTGGCTTAGGCCTCTTTTCTGCTTTGTAATTTTAATTTTTATTCTTGAACAGTTTTAATTTTGTACTTTAAATTAGTTTTAGTTCTCGACATTCACATATTTTTGTCATGTATTAATTTTAGCTTTTATTTATTAGGCCTTGAAAATGGGTAGAGTTGCCCGAAACGTCGGCTGCAGCCAAATATAATGACCTTTTTGCTCTACGTCTTCGTTTTTATCCTAAATGTAAAACTACGTCTCCTTAGGAGGGATCCTATCTCATATATATATATATATATATATATATATGATGATACTTTCGTGAAATAATTTTCATATATATATAATATATATATATATATATATATAATATATATATTATATATATATATATATATATATATACTATATATATATATATATATATATATATATATATATACATACATATATATATACATATATATATACACACACGAGTATATTATAAAAGGGTCGAACAAAGGTAAATACATTTTGTCTGTGTGAAACGAATAGAGATAAGATGTTTAAATATATAAAATATAAATTTTTTACGTCATTCGAGCTAAAATTTTAATGACCTAACATCATTCTGACTCTTGGTTTAAATATATTGAAAACCTTTTGTATTCTCGCATATTTGCTTTATAATTATTACATATATATTTTATATCGACTCGTAGTGTAAATTTAAGATTAGTGGCCGCATTCAAGGTCCCTCCATTACCAAAATGTAATTAAAGCAAGCTCTCATTTTGGCATTCAAATACAGTATAAGCAATTTACGCTCAAAGAATGTTGTGTTCACAAGTTAATCAAGAAATGAATCTACTTTATAAATCGTGAGGCCAAAATCAATATACTGTATAATTTCGAAAAAAATATGTTGAATGAACTGACAGTTTTAAATGGTCCCTCTCCACTGTTCATAAAGACCCAAACCTTTTTCAGAGATGTACAGTTGTGCGAAAATGTAAATGAACCCATCCATTGCAATCGATTTGTGCAGCTCTGGCTGGAGAATGTTTTGTATTTACATATGACAAATCTTTTGCATATCTGGCAATACTATCCTACCATTCGAAAATAGTTCACGCGTGTACTGTATAATCGCACACAGAAACTTCAGTGCACTCAGTTGTGAAAAGGAGGCCGCGCGAAAGTAAGTAACCCATTTATGTATTGTCATAAATTTGTTGAACAATGGTGGTTTGTTTACATATTTCATTCCGTATAAGATAGCATTCCTAGTATGACTAGTGATATTATTTTAATGTGATTGATCACCTTTGTAATTAGTTTCCTTTCTATTTCAGGCATCACTTTGATGCAGATAACGTAAAGAGCATCGGGTATCATTCCTAGAGTGAAACGGCTCTCAAATGGCCTACGGAGGACTATTGTCAATGCTCATACATCTGGAGAGATATACAGGAAGATATCAGCGAAATATAGAATCCATGAGTTAACGTTCGTCAAATTATTTACAAATGGAGGGACATAAAGACGCTGACAACCTTGCCCAGGATTGGCCGACCACCGAAGATCTCACTCAGGATGATTAGGAGACTCGTTCGTGAGGTTAGCAGTAATTACAAAGGTGGCATCTAAAGCCTCCAAGGATATTTGGCAAGCACCAACACACACGTTCATCATTCCACAATACGAAAAACCATGAACTGATCAGGACTTGATGGGTGGGTCGCACGACGAAAGTCACTGTTGTCGAAGAAATATAAAGTCGACAGATGAAACTTCGCCAAGAACCACCTGGATGATGCCCCTACCACTTGGGAAAAGGTGCTTTGGACAGATGAGACATTATAAGATAACCAGCCAGGAAGACAGACCATTAAAACTCGTTCCCTCAAAAAAACAATTTTGGACATGTCTTGTCCCACAGAAAGCAACGAAAAAACTTGTGTCTGCAAGTATAGTCAGAAGAAGACTTACTAGATAAGATAATAGAAGGTGTAAGGAAAGAAAGGCGACAGGACTCTCAGAAGCCAATCACAAAAGGAGGTTGTAGTTGGCAGGCTAGGTTAGGTTAGGTTAAGTTAGTTTTTTAGTGTCGATGGTATGCTCTTGTCGATCCGATGGGTATAGGTCAGGCAAATTTTGAGGTAAATGAAGCACAGTCTTAACATGAAATATGATTACCCATTTTACTCATAACTGTTATCGCTGAGTTATAGTTTACTTGTGTGTTTTGTCCATTATTTTCCTTTTTTTTTTTTTTTTTTTTAGCAATCCTGATCATCAAATTTGGGTAAGGTAGCATCATGTTCTGGGAATGCTTGTTCTCTTCAAACGTTGAAAGACTGTTTTTACGTGAAGGCCAAGTGAACTCTCAAACATATACAGACGTCCTATAAAAGGTCTTGATGCCTTCCATCACCAATTATTTCGAGAATCAATAACATCTGACGCTATGCTATTTTCCAACAGGACAATACCCTATCTCATACAATGCGGTCTTGACTGGCCTCCTGAGTCTCCAGATCTAAAACCTGTTAAACATTCAAAAGCATCAGTGTTCCTCGAAACCTGACCCACATAAAAAAATAAATAAACAAGCTAAATAAGAAACTGGACAGGACTGGCAGTGATATTTGCAAGAAGTCTCTAGATAGTATGCCTCCAAGAGTTAAACATAATAAAAGTGAATGGAAGATGTACAAAATATTTAAATGTTACAATATTTTCAATAAAATTATTTTCTAAGTACGTGTATGTACAGGGTGTCCTAAAATGAATATATCAAAAACAAATCTTAATTATACTGTATATTTATTAGTTCAGATAGCAGCAAACTCCAAATGGTACTATGTTCTGAAGGGTTATAAGTTTTATTTAATCCAGTTAATAAACTTCTAATGTTTTCCATCACTAGTTGTAATTAATCTTAGTCTGCGTTCAAATTCTGAAAATATTTTCCAACGCAATTTCGGGGATGAACAAGCAGAGCCCGCCTTAGAGTCTGCTGGGCCACCCCTAATAAAAATTTATAAATACATATATAGTACATAAATATATGTCATTACATACATAATAAAAAAACACACATACATAATAAAATATATAAATATACAAATTAAAAATAAATAATCTAAACATAAAAAATACATAACAAAAAGGGCGAGCGAGCGTTGGCAATGTTTTGTTAAGTGAGCGAGCGTTTTGGGTGTGTTAATAATGCATAAATCACACGTAACTCTAAAAAATTACATATTTAACAAATCTAAATTTAGATAAATTATACATAACAATAACATAAATATGTATAATACAAAATAAGCATTATATTATATTCTCTTAGAAATCAACAAATTACTATTTCTTTATTTGAAAAATTAGCCGAAAGGTCCCCAATGCGACTGCATTGGTTGCATCGGCCTAAGACCGGTACTACTACTACGGACAAGACAGCACCACGGATACGATGTTCTAGCGTATGAAGATCCCTGTGGTTTGTCATGATAAACGCCTTGAGGGGCACCTCTCATGCCGTACATATATACATTTTAACTGCAACAACACGCAGTATAATTAATTAAAGAACGACGCTTGTGAAGAGCGTCCGCACGAAGAGGAGAAAGAAAGAACAAATGAAAATGTATGTATATATATATATAGATATATATATATATGTACGGTAGAAGGTGCCCCCTCAGGGCATTCAATTCCGTCGTATGTAGGAGAATTACGACTTCTTATTGATCGAGGACTTTGGTGTAGTGGATAGCATGTCCACCGGCAATTGGATGATCCCGTGTTCGATTCCTGGGAGGTGCCTCATTTTCATTTGTTCGTTCTTTCTCCTCTGCTTGTGCGGACGCTCTTCTACACAAGCGTCGTTCTTTACTATATATATATATAATATATATGAGGATGAAAATTTCTATAAATATTTTGTTTTTAATATTCATTAATTTTAATGAGTCGATCGGATGAGGAGTGCTTCTCTTCATATGTTCGCATCAAAGGATAACAATCGCTTTGAACACTGTATTAAAAAAAAGGATGCGCGAAGTACTGTTCTGTTAACGTCGTGTTGGAGAGAAAATTACATTTTCGTACCTACTGTATATACTGTACAGTGGTACCAACGTTCATAATTTAATTATACGTGGTGATGGTGTATTTTCAGTGGAAAATTTTTAAAGATTTTATGATACAGCAATTCCAGTTAAGATTCCAATAGTATGGGTACAAAAAAGAAAATTCTGTTCCAAGCTGAAATTTTTGTATAAAAATTATAAACCTTGGTTTTGCTTCCGCCCGAATTGTTCATTCTGACGAAGGTCAAGCTTGTCACTCCCTCTTAGACCTGCAGTTTACCCTGGATCCGAACCACGCCCCACCAGCATCCCAGCCTCTGTAGGCTACCCAGGGTACCCATTTATCTACCAACCATTTTTTTTATTTTGGGAAGGATGAACAGTTAGGTTTTGCTGTCGTAAACCGGTCTCGATCCCGGGGCCGATGGATTCGTAGTCAGCGACGCTACCACTACATCACCGAGGCCATGTTTGATCTATTTATTTAAAGAAACATCCAATTCGAAGGCTTGATATTTAGAGATATACGGTTATGATTGACCGCTGTTTGATTACTTTTACTCAGAATACATGGTATTTTTTTAAGTTCGCCTGTATAGCTTTTCAAAGAGTCTAAATTACCTCAGTTATTGGGGGCCTTTGTCGACCTAACATACCGAGAAGGAATGATCAAATGAAGTTTTCACCCAACCAGGATATGACTCTTAATCGGATCGACAAGTTTTCCCTAAAAATGTGAAAAGACAGAATTAATCTATTTGGACATGTAAATATCGGTTTCAGGAACAAAATCGAATGCTTTGATGGCGACGTTCGACGTTATGCAAATATATGGATATCAGATTTCAAACTACATTTCAAATTTTTAATTATAATGACTAACCTAACCTAGTATAACCTAACCGGACATAATGTAACCTAACCAGACCGAATCTAATTTTAAAAATTTTTCTTGGTTTTAAAAATCTGCAGAATAATTTAATTTTTAAAGAAACTTTTAAGCCGTTAGAAGTTATCAAATTTACATTATTTAAGGAATTATAGATAAATTATTAATTACTATATATATATATATAGTTATATAGTAATAACCGTTTCAGGACGACTGGTACAAATTGGTAACGTTTCAAAAGGCCTAAAAGGATTAATATTGTATAATATTATAAATTTTAAAATATTTTTCATCGAAATCTATGACGAATTGGAGATAAGTATAGCAGTTGAGGACATTATTTACTTGCTCGTTTGCTTAATTTATTGTATTTGTTCCGTAATTAATGGTTGGCTCGTAAACTGATTAATTTTTAAGCTGTATGGAGTTGTCGCCTCCTTGGTATGGAAATGGGCATTTAATATTTTCACTTTAATGTCAATGAACGATGAACGTGAGTCTATCTAATAACTTTTAGAATAAGTTTACATAAATAATTAATATTTTAATATTTCTTTTTTTCTGGTCACGGTACCAAGTTTCTGATAAAAATGTTTGGGCCTAATTTTCTAGGTTGACTCAGTATTATTAATGGTTTTGGGTGGATCGGCAGGTCCAGTCATAATGATTCAGATGAAACCCACAAGCCTCCTTCTTTTTTGGTTTTGCATATATATATAGATTATATATATATATATATATATTAATATATTGTAAAAATTCAATATTTGAACTTGCGTGCTTGAAGACAATTTTACTTCTAAATACACACACACACACACACACACACACACACACACATATATATATATATCCACACACTAGTGGTTGACCGGATATCCGCATCCGCACTTTCTGACTGCGGATATTACCTCTAATAAATTATGCAATTTACAATTAAATTAGCTTATAAGTAGCTTATAAGGCCCAGTCATGCACATTTCATGTAAAGTATTTTATTAATGAACAAACAAATATATAAAGCTCAAAATATAAATAGCTGGTAACACAGAAAATTGAATGAAACTTGTTTCATTGAATTTTCTGTGGCTGAAACTCTTGAGAAAGTTATTATTTTTATCATAATGAAAACATTAATATTAATTTTAGTTCTTATGCATTGCCTCCCATAATAGTAATATCACGAAATTTGAAAAATTATGTCATACATTCATAATTCTATATTATATTGATAGATTAACTAAATATCCGCATCCACATCCGCATCCGCAGATTTTGAAAAACTGACATCCGGTCCACCACGAATACACACACACACACAAGTACTCACACTATATGTGATACATGTACATTGTACAGTATTACCGACGTTCATGACACCACGCCATTGGCGGTATCAACATATCACGTTGGAATGCACGAACGCAAGACCCAAAATGTTTGAGAATAGCTGTATAATAATTTACTTCAAACTCAGATAGAATGAGTGGATTCAGCATCTAATGAAGGGTTTGTAATAACCTCATTTTTTTCTAGAATGTTGAACAAAAATGAGTATGCACAGTGGCAATTTATTTATTTCCTTTTCTTTAACTCCATAATGTCTCCAGCCATAACTCCATGGTTTCCTTGATGCAATCTTTGATTCCACAAAAGTTTGCTTTGGCTCTTCATTTCTCCAGATTTACTTTACTTTTTATCTCTCAATGTGCTTTTTTGTAGCGCAGTTTGCTGAAACAGTAAAATTAAGAAAATATACTAATTGGTATTTTTTTTGTTTTTTTTTTGAGATTTTATTTTATTTATTTGGAGAGATATACAAAATAATATTCTTCACGGCAGACTATTGACCATGTTATCTATTAACATTATAATATTTTTCGAGACAAGAAGTCAGACTTAACAAAGTAGTTTCTTGAACCATGATTACAACGCTTTTGCAAAAGAGTATTATTTTTTTACTATTGCTGTTGTGAAGATATTCAAAACAGCAACATTTAAGTGAAAATTTAAGCTATAATTATGAATAAAACTCTTCCGACGTCACGGTGCATTTATTTTCTATCCAAAATATTAAAAAATATTAACCCTCCCATTTTTTTTCACTTTTTCACATTTTTTTATTTATTGCTGAATCAAGGCCTACACAGGCCTAATCCCAGTTATCAGATTTTTCAGTATAGTCAGCCTCCAGGAAACACTTTTGGCAACCTTTGGTACCTGCACACACTTTTTAAAACGTTCTCCAGCCTTATCAAGTAAAATAACGCTACGTCTAAACATACATGTTCATTTTATTGCTAACTTTAAGCCTTTCACTGTTCATTAGCCTGGTCAAATTCTCTCAAACAGTTGAAGCTATTTGAATTAATAAAACCAGAACAGGAATAACGTGTCGTCCCTCGCCTCCTTGAGAATTTATTTAATCTGCATTAAGAGAAGAGTTGACTGGTTTTAAACTGCAGAGGAATTGAAGACTAACAGTATGCTGAGAATTTATCTCCTGCTTTGGAATTTTTCTGCAAAATCTCCGTTGCTACTTTTCAACTTGGGTCTCTTTACACAAGAGAAGATTTAAAGAACATTTCCTTGAATTTGAAATCATGTCAGGCGTTAAATCCCAAGACCAATCAATAAAGAAAAAGTAGGGCTTGAACCCGCGTCGCGAGATATTAAATAGAGGTCACTGAGTTGAGGCGCGAGATATTAAATAGAGGTCACTGCCTCAACTCAACGAGACATCCGGAACTCTAAGAGGTAACCGTTTAAACTCAGTGAAATCTTACGAGTGTCTGATGATGTTCCACTATATTCTCTCGACTTTACAAAACATATGAAGTCTCTTTCAGCAATAACCGCATTGTGTAAGATGAGAAATGAAATTTCAACGAAATTTAAAATTGCAAGTTGTCATGAAAATTACTTCTAGTAAAAAGCCCTTGCTCTGTAAGAATTAAGTCTTTCCCAACAAGGATTGCAATGACTCCAATGTTATTATTCGATGACGTCTGATGAGAAAAACTAAGGTGATGTTCTTGAAAGTTTGGGAAAAACAGTTTTAATGTGAGGTTCAGAGACAATCAATAACTGCAATGTAAAACGGATGAAGTATCGTAGACTTTTCCTTGCATGACTACACCAGCTATATTCATCATTTCTTGCCTTGTTTAAACGATTCGCTGTGCGTGTTTCCACGGAAAATTTAACTGACTTTGCATGAGCTAGATAACTAAATTTTGCTTCATAAGAATTATTAAAAATGTTAATAAGTATAGTAGGTAGAATTTTCGTTTCAGCTCATGAGTTTAGAATCCCTAGAATTCTCAATTTGTGGACGGGAAGAAAACTTTCAAGAGCATCACGTTACTCTAAAGTATTTTCATCAAACGTCATCATATAACTCTGCGGGGTAGCTGTAATCATTGTTGCATGAAAAAGAATTGCTTCCAGTGCAAAGTTTTTGCTTGACAAACTACCCGGCAAACAACTACATAATTGTTACATAGAGAAAAAAACGGGTTACATCAACCATAATACATGATTAGATACAGTAATTGCTAACCAGTCCAACTGGGTAGTTCAACCATGCGATGATTCTACTTCTTTTTCCCGTAACATTGTCAATGCTGTTACTTCGTGAGTTTCATTTTCAGAAAAAAGTTCGCCTAGAAACATAAATTTTCAAAATAGTAAAAACTTAATAATCATTAATGATTCTTGTATTTTAATACTGTCACCAGACTTAGCCAATAAAGAATAAAGTATTCAAAGTAAAACATAATATTACCAATTAGTAATTTTTTGTTTTTAGAATTTTTTTCGCTTTTATGCGAACTTTATGGGAATCGTACCATCGGTTTCCAAAGGCCAGATACACTAGACGTAAGCTGGGTTGACCTAGTGTATCCCGATTGTGGTAACCCACTATACAACTCTTTCTAAACCCCTGTCTTTTGAAGACAAAGGTTGTTTCCCTTGAAAATATTTTATATATGATAATGGTAATGATAATGCAATTAGGATTTCCTGTTCGTGTTGCCTTTTCATTGGCTTTTTTTCATTTCTGGTGTATTTTTTGTTATATGTTCTGAATATGTTCTCCCTTTTTTACTTCCTCCACTCAATATCAAGAGGATACGAACTGTCTGCGCTGGGTCTTTCTGTAGTCATTTCAACCATTGATGTTAATTACATCTCTACTCTCCCTCAAGGAACCTGCTACCCGTGGAATGATGATAGGCATAAATTGGTGTTTGTAGACGTTTTAGGCTTATTTATATTTATATTTTTCCGCTCTATCTCTAATCTGTTGGGATCGTAAAATCGGGATTTATTAATGAATATAAAATAACAATGCATAATGTATAAATGTAAGTTAGGTTTAATAAAGGGATTATAAAAAGTAGGAAATAGGCCTATTCTGAATTTAAACAACAGTACGTGACATGAACCATGAAGCCAGAACAACAGGTTTAGTTTTGCTCATACTCGTATTCACGTTCAGCCAATCAGGCATAGGTTTGTTTGTCACGTGATACCCACCTCTAGTCTTGCCTAATCATGTTCTTAAAGACAAATTATTTTTCGAATAATACTAGATCTATTATCTATATACGACACGTAATAGATTTAATGTCAGAAAATAGGCCAATAAAGTTAGTTGAATACTGTAGAATAGGTGGGAAATTCTAAAAACTATCGAAATCATGTATTAATTTCTGTTTCTTAAGTTGTGGGTGCAAAACAAATAAATCGAAGATCAGGTGTAAAGCGCGAATGGAACAATGAAATCTGCTCGATGAAAAAGGCAACGCATCACCAGAGTAGAGTGAGAGGATTGAGTCAAGAGGAGTTAGACAGAGTCGACGGAGGCAGTTTGCCCATATTAAGATTGTTTTGCCTTCCGTTGTTAACCCATTAAGGACCACTGGTAGATTTTTCTACCAGCAAAAGCCGTTTTTAATTTTTCTGGTCCTAATGGGTTAATTTGTTTTCAATATTTCGATCAGACCCCGTGAGAAGTAGGACCTACATTAAGATAAGTTAATAACAGTAAATTAACTTCATTTTCGACTAGGGCCAACGACATAGAATCTTCTATCAGCGGCACTAGGCTTTTTATTCATGTCACGCGTGAGGCTATATCATTTATGAAGGCCTACTTGATTTTCGGTGAAGGCTTAACCTTGTCTCTTGAATTATATAACGTAAGTGTAACGTTAAAGTAATCTGTGAACATAAGATTAAAAGTATAAAAATGTTGGTATTTCATAATAAAACAATTTTATCTGCCCCCTTTGAACCTACGGGGAAGTTATTGAATGCCCGGTTAGGTCAACTGTACGCCCTTCACGATTCGTTAGGTTAAGTCGTGATATTTTCGTTAAAACTAATAGTCCGGTAGCACAGACCCTGATTTTACTGGAACCCTGCATTGTTTGTTATAAAGCAAATTTTTACATATTTTGAAAGCTTATGCCACCTCATTCAAGAATCCATCGGGTGTACACCTGACCCCTGCTTGGCTTTTTCAATATGGCCGCCATTTTCCAAGATGGCCGGCGAAACTGAAAAATCCCATATTCTGGTCAATACTTGATGGATTTTGATGATCTTGGTGTCATTTCTAGGGTTTTTTAGGATGATGAGTCGATCTGGAGGGGTTGCAGATACTTTGGGAGTCGTTTTGACCCACATTCGTCAATACTCAAGGTCATTGGAGGTCAAACGCCCCCCCGAAATAAGGAATATCCCATATCCCGAGTAGTTGTGGAGATATTTTGGTGATCTTACTGTCGTTTTTATGGTTTTGGGCGAGACTGAGTAGTTCTATAGGGTTTAAAATGAAATCAGGGATTATTTTCCCCATGGTAAGGTGAATTCCAATATGTCTAATTACTCCTCTTATTTTTTTCAGGTTGTTGAGATTATTGCTGATGGTGCTGCCCACCTGGTGATTTGATGACGTCTTGGTTGTGCTGATTCCAAAATTGTTTTTTGACAGCTGAATGTGGAGAATATACCAGGTGAGCATTGTTTAGTTCTCATTTGCTGAGGATAAATTATTTCAATGCGATTTGTACTCTGAAGAATGAGTAAACAGAATTCTTATTTTTCAGGTTCTACAAAAGCTGCAGACGAATGTTTCTTCAAGGATTTCCTGCGTAGCTGTTCTGGAGGTCAGAAAGGTCTTTCAAATTGTGGGAGGATTCAGAAAATCATAGAGAGCAGCGACATCAGAGGGCAGCCAGATATTCGAGCGAGACTAGAGCCTCTCTTGGAAATGGAGCAAAAATCCTTTGTTGTCACAAGAACTGTGTTTCCACTTATGTGTCCAAGCGGAATTTATCAGCATTCATGAAAAAGAGAGAATGTGATACCCATACAGTGGAGCAAAAAAGACTACGTAGTGCTGTTCTCAGTGAAGGCCCAGTATATGACCCTAAAAAACACTGTCTCTTTTATTTGAAAGTCAGTGAGTGTATATTACCCGAGAAATATGACATCAAAATTCCGGTGCAATACCGCATTCCAGCATCTAGGTTTATGACCGATAAGCTTGGTGATAAAAAAACAAATTACAAAGATGTATTGATAGAAAAGTGTAAACTGAAAAATGATGAGCAGGGACAAGTTGTACTCAGTAGGTTGTTGGGCATGAAAGGAGATTTACCGGCTGAAGAAGCCCGATACCATAAAGATTGTATGTCTACCTTTCATGTTGAGGTTGAGAGAGCTTGCCAGAATAAGTCAAGGGTTGAACCTGAAGACCGCCCCTTCATTGCTTTGTGTGTAGAATTGTCGAAGGACAAAATGAAACCATGGAATTCAATTGAAGTAGAGAAGCTTTACAAAGAGTTAGGTGGTGAGAAGTTGTCACGTAGGTCGCTCATTGTAAAAGTTAAAGATTACTTCAAAGACGAAATTGTAGACTTACATGGGGATGGTATCGCCGCGTTGTTAGTTTTCAAAAACTATGCTGCCTCATACCTAAATATTGCAAAAGATTGTGAGGAATCTGTTGATATTGATGAGTTGTGAAGAAGCTGGGCAAGCAAATCGCGAGTGAGTGCAAAAAGAACAAGGAAGAATTCACTTCTTATCGTACTCACATAGACAAATATATTGCTTCCGAATGTATGAGTGATGTTCTTATGCAATTGCTTACTCGTGTAAGTTCGAAATTCTCTGACTCCCTGCAATCCATAATGGTTGGAAACATTGTAGCAAGTGTTGTTACAAATCAGCCTACTCCACTCCAAATAGCACTGGGTGTTCTCATAGGTGACCATAAGCAAATCATTAAAGAGTTATACAAGTACAATGTAACTTGTTCTTATGATGAAGTGCGGCGTTTTATGCGCTCAGCTGCTGTTGTTGCAGCAAGAGATGCTGTGTGGTCGGGTTTGAATGATGCTGCACTTGCTGGTCTTGTGCAAGTTATAATTGACAACTTTGATGCAGTTATTCACTCCCAAAATTGTAGATTAAACTGTCACAACCTTGCAGCTATTGTAACACAGCCCAGATCACTTGAAAACGACAGTGCGAAGGTAATTCCTAGACTATCAAAACAAGAAATGTCAGTTCCCATAAATTGTGAGCTGGAAGTTGTGCCATACACTAGTCCGAAAAAATCTCCTATGCCCATGGAGGCAACCTGCTCATTTGAGCCTTCTGAGAAGCTTACAAGAGCAGCCGAAGTGTCACTTCACCGTGGAGTTCTTCAGACGGATACCGTTTGTCGCTGGCACCCCTGAGTACAATGGCTTCAACACCCGCCATTGTAGAGAGGCGGGAATGATGCCAGCTAAGAAGTCGGCCATCAAGTATATGCCACTCATTAATATGAAGCCAGCGGACCACAGCACTGTCAACACTGCAATCAACAATGGCAATAAAGTGACGAGGGAGTCCAACTAAAGTGTTTTGGTCATCACAGCAGATCAACAGATCTACAAGGTTATAGTGGATATCCTGTTCCATACACGAAGTCTTCTGACTGATGTGGTTGTCATCCTTGGTGGAATGCACTTGGTGATGGACTTCATAGGTGCGATTGGCAGTCTAGCAGCGGGAAGTCGCCTGAAAACCATAAAAAAACATAAAACCATAAAAACGACAGTAAAATCACCAAAATATCTCCACGACTGCCCGGGATATGGGATATTCCTTATTTCGGGGGGCGTTTGACCTCCAATGACCTTGAGTATTGACGAATGTGGGTCAAAACGACTCCCAAAGTACTGTATCTGCAACCCCTCCAGATCGACTCATCATCCTAAGAACCCCTAGAAATGACACCAAGATCATCAAAATCCATCAAGTATTGACCAGAATATGGGATTTTTCAGTTTCGCCGGCCATCTTGGAAAATGGCGGCCATATTGAAAAAGCCAAGCGGGGGTCAGGTATACACCCGATGGATTCTTGACTGGGGTGGCATAAGCTTTCAAAATATGTCAAGATTTGCTTTATAACAAACAATGCAGGGTTCCCACCCCGTGCAACCGGACTATAACGAAATATCACGACTTAATCTAACCAATCGTCAAGGGCGTACAGTTGACCTAACGGGGCATTCAGTAACACTGACCAAGTATTTTTCATCAGATATAATTATGGGTGGGCTAGATAGCTGTTGGGACGCTGATTCCAAATCCGTTTTCGGTTTTACTCCAGCACGTTAGTTTTCGAGATGAGACCGATCATAATATATACACACACACACACACACACACACACACACTGTATATATATATATATATATATATATATATATATATATATATATATATGTATATATATATATATATATATAATATATATGCATATAACTATATATAATATAATATATAATACTATATATACAATATATAATATGCGTCCTTTATACATGTAGTCGAGTATTTTGTCGTTGCAGCTAAGGTGTAGGTTTTTGCTTTACTATTTATGTACCCTCATGTATGGCATTTTGTCGTTTCAACTTAGGCTTTCCGCAGGTTGTCTTATGGTATTTTAGGTGAGAGCAGTTGCTGCCGCAAATTTGCAAACGTTGCAGATGTACAGTGTACACCCTTTTATTCTTTGGCGTAACTGTCACATGTCTAGTTGTGTGTTGTGTTTTTTGTTTTGTGTCACCCATTTACACATTTCATTTTTTTAGGTGATTTACATCAACCCATTCATCGACCATCATGCCTCGAAAGTGTAAAAATCACCCCAACAATTTCTGTTACGTGTGCGGCTCGTTCGTGACTAAATCACAACAGCGGACAATCACGATGGATCTTCGGAAAACTTACCGGTTATACTTCGGCTGTCCACTAGGCCAGCGGTTCTCAGCAGAGGGTCGGCGAGTTGTGTTTAAGGGGTCCATGAGTTGACTAGATTATATTCAGTAAAACATTTTTCCCTTTTTTTGTGGTGGCTAATTTTGACCTCTAACCGATAACATTTTCGGTTACTTGAAACTTTAAAGTTTCTATAAATGTTTTTTTTTTTACGACCATCTTATGTTTCCAATTCATGAACTGCGAGTTTTTGGCATAAATGAGCCCCTTCCCTGTTTTTATGCTGTTTTTTTTTATGTAAACAGAACAGCAGTAAGTTTTACACATTTTTATTACATTTTTACTCCGACTCTGAAGTATAAATCGAGACTAAAACACTATACTAATCTGGATACCTCAATTTGTCTATATGCTACCTAATCATAATGCAAAAGATAATTTTTCGGGAGGGGGTCCCCCAAAATATCAAGATTTTGATAAGGGGTCTGCGGTACAAAAAGGTTGAGGAACGCTGCACTAGGCGACCAAGATAAGGTGTGGGCGCCACATGTTATCTGTACCGCTTGTTCGAATGGATTACGTGACTGGTTGAACCAAAGGAAAAAGTCTGTGCCGTTCGCTATACCCATGATATGGAGGGAACCGAGAGACCATCATGGTGATTGTTACTTTTGCAATGTTAACGTAACTGGATTCTCCGTGAAGAACAAGCATAACATCATTTATCCGAACGTAGACTCCGCGATCAGACTGATCCCTCACGATGACACGATGCTGATTCCGGGAACTCCACAGCATGGACTCGATTCTTTAGAAGACGAAAGGGAATCCGACGAAGGTGCGATTGGCGGAGATACGGGACCTTCGGCTGATCTTGACTACACACCTGACGAAGAGCAATCGGAGCCATAGAAGATTACCCAAAACGAGTTGAATGACCTCATTAGAGACCTAGCCCTCTGCAAAGAGAAATCAGAACTTCTCTCCTCGAGACTCAAGCAGAAACACTTACTTGAGAAGAACGTCCGTGTGTGTGTGTCAATATCGAAAACGAAACCATTATTTGGCGACATTCTTTACAATAGACGGTCCGCTGTGCTATTGCCATGATATCAATGGACGTTTCGAGAACTTGTCACTTGAGTGGCGCCTCTTCATTGATTCCTCACAGCGAAGCTTGAAAGCGGTTCTCCTGCATAACGGGAACTTAAAGTCGTCCATCCCAATCGCCCACTCCGTTCATCTAAAGGAGATGTACGATAACATAACAACTTCCTCAGAGAACGTCTACAGGTCGTCAAAATTCAAGGTATATCATCATCAGAATCGGAAGTACGCAGCTCAGTACCACAAGGGACAGTACTGGCCCAACTCCTGTTCATTATCATGCTAACAGACATAGACAGTGGAGTAAACAGCAACAGTATAGTAACATCCTTTGCAGACGATACAAAGATCAGCAGAAAAATCAGCGATGTAAATGGAGTGGAGGCCTTACAGAGGGACACGAACAAAATATACAAATGGTCAGAAGACAACAACATGACATTTAACACCGAGAAATTTCAGCTCTTGAGATATGGTAGAAAAGAGGAACTTAAACAGACTGCATATTATGCTCCAGATAAACAGGAAATACAGAGAAGCACGAAAGCGATCGATCTGGGGTTAATAATGACCGATGATGCGAAATTCGAAACACAAAATCAGATAGCGATAAATAAAGCAAAAAGAGTCGCGGGACAGGTACTAAGAACGTTCAAAAGAAGGGATAGGACATTAATGATTCCCCTGCTAAAAACGCTGATCATACCAAAACTTGAATACTGCTCAGTTTTGACGTCCCCATATAAAAAGGAAGAAACTAATAAACTAGAAGAAACACAGAGGCATTTCACAGCCATGATTGATGGCTACAAAGAACTAACTAAACTACTGGGAAAGACTACGTAAACTAAATCTGTACTCCCCGGAAAGAAGAAGAGAGAGGTACACCATAATCTACATATGGAAAATGATCGAAAAATTGGTACCAAACCTAAAACTAAACCCAATTACCATTCAAACAACACTGGAAAATAGGAAAGGCAGAATGTGTAGTGTCCCCAAATTAAAGGCCCGACAAGGGACCTCCTCAACACTGAAGGAAAATAGCTTGGTTGTCAGGGGGCCAAGACTTTTAAACGAGCTTCCAAGGGACCTCAGAAACGTTACAGGGTCAAAGTTGAAGTCTTCAAGAGAAGACTAGATGCCTGGCTCAGGACGGTACCAGATGGAGAGCGCAAGAAAGCAACTCGCTCTTCCACCAAGCCAGACCTAGATGCGGGGCCACCAGCTTGACCTTCGTGTGAAGAGAGACCAACGCACGGAACAGCAACGAGGTTAACAAGGTACTATTCGAGGCAATCCAATACAGCACTCATCAATGGAATATCTGTGGTGATCTCAAAGTCATTGTTATGTTAATGGGCATGCAAGGAGGGTTCACGAAGTACTGTTGTTTTCTATGCCTATGGGACAGCCGTGCTACGCGGATCATTACATCAGACATGACTGGCATCAAAGAAGCACATACGAACCAGGAACGGGCAGTGTCCAGTGTGTGTTCCTTTAGTTGATCCAAAGAAGATTTTTCTGCCACCTCTCCACATTAAGCTCGGCTTAATGAAAAATTTTGTGAAAGCGATGGGTAAGGCGAATTCGAGAGGGTTTCGATACCTTGTTGAGAAATTTTCAAACATCAGTGCCGCGAAATTGAAGGAGGGAATCTTTGTGGGGTCCCAAATCAGGGAAGTTCTGCAGGATGAAGGCTTTGAAGAAAGCCTCAATGCCTTAGAACTAAAAGCATGACAGGCTTTCAAATGGATTTGTGGAAACTTCTTGGGTAACCACAAGTCTCCCGCATACAAAGTGGAGTTCAGAAACTGCTCGATGCATATCAAGAAATGGGCTGTCGCATGTCCTTGAAAATACATTTTTTTACATTCGCATCTAGATTTCTTTCCCGAAAACCTTGGCGCGATGAGTGACGAACAGGGGGAACGCTTCCATCAAGACATCCAGTCAATGGAAAATCGCTACCAAGGTTTCTGGAACGAAAGAAACCGCGACGATCCGGACAAGGTTTACAAAAGAAAATCGTACTCGCAACGTTTTTAGGTTGGTGTACATTTCTTTTTATGAATAAAGTTGTACTTTTACGATAAATTGTGCCGAAAGTAACACCAGTCATATTTCGATAACTTTATGTGCTAGAGGAAAACCGCAGACAGATTTGGAATCGGCGTACAAAACTGGTCTAGAAAAGTGTGTCCATCTCATCTCTGACAGGAGAAAAAAGTTCGATTTTGTCGACCAGTGTAATTTTCCCGTAGGTTACCCCTTTTAGTTTTACTAATTGATTTGGTAAGTTTCGTAAAAGTCTGTAGCAGTCAGCCAAACCGAAAAGACCCCCTTTGAAATAATTACACATTAAAAAATCTAATATTATTTCGCTTGATTTTACCCCATGATTGGTATATGCTTTGATATATATATGTATGTATAGGGTTGCCAGATTTTTTGGCACACAGAACGGGACAATAAAAATCTCAGTTGATCATGAACCCAAATTTTGGGTTCATGATATATATATATATATATATATATATATATATATATATATATATATATATACATACACAAACTCAGAATGGTCCCCTGAGAAACTTATATGTTAAACACAGACCGTGCATGGAACAAGGAACTCTTCTGGGAAAATTAAATCTACTATAGTCCGAATAAGTAATGGTAAATGACAAATACCATCATGAAAAAGAAAAACTATGGTATTTGTCATTTACCATTACTTATTCGGACTATAGTGGATTTAATTTTCCCAGAAGAGTTCTTTGTTCCATGCACGGTCTGTGTTTAACATATATATATATATATATATATATATATATATATATATATATATATATATATACACACTGTGTATGTGTATATATATATATATAGTTCGTGAATGTAAAATATAAGCATTTGTTTAGGCAGTGAATATTTATGATATAGGCTATATTTGCTGATTGCGCCTTTGATAATTACGTCGACTGTTTGAGCAATGCGTTTTTTCAGTTGACTAAATGGTAAGCATCGTTTCCCGCTTTGTTTCAAAACGAGTTGATCATTGAGGCAGTTAATCGAATGTATATATTATCTTGCCTATATTTAAAATGAGCAATCGTGTAACTTTGCTCGACATCGTAAAATCCGTCTTAACAATATTCTTTTTTTACGTGATTTTTTTTGTGAAACCGAGACATTCGATGGTCACGAAAGGGCTTTTCGGGACGCCGAGACAAGAGGCCGAAAACCGGGACATCTGGCAACCCTATATATGTAAGAACTGGCAAACTACCCTACACCGAACAAAGTACATGTAATAATACATACCATTTACAGTATAAAATATGACCACAAAATTTTCAGGAACGATAATTTGATCAAAGTGAAACGTTAGTTAGGCTTGACTAATGTATTTTCCGTCTTACATGATTAAAGTTTCTGGTACATTTTCAATATTATTATAAAAATCTTGAAAATTTGATCGTTCGTCTCATTATGAACCAGACAAGTTCTAATCTGCAACCTAATGAGGTTATTAACATGTATTTGCTCATTTAAGAACCCTTAAAAAGTGCCTTTAATACCTTTAAAAATGAGAGATTATGAAATTAACTGATGTTTACCGTAATTACTTATCAAATAGCGATTTTCAGGTATTTTTCATTTCACTCACAAACTTCAATCTGATCCACTTTTTTTCTTTCTGAAGTCGAGTTTCCACTTCAGCTGTACGGCAAACATACAGGGTATTCAAAAAGAAACGTAACCCCAAAATAGAAAAAAAAGGGAGCTATTGAAGAATAGGGACTCCAGCCTTCTTTAGTTAGGCTTATAAGGCTAACTAACGAAAATATCACGACCTAACCTAACCAATCGTTAGGTTAACTGTACGCCCTTGACGATTGGTTAGGTTAGGTCATGATATTTTCGTTAGTTAGCCTCATAAAGCTAACTAAAGAAGGCTGGGGTCCCTATTCTTCAATAGCTCCAAAAAAAGGGTTTGGTTAAAATGATATATGCATTCCTAATGGGTTGCGTTTCTTTTTGAACACCCTGTATAAATATATTAAAAACACCCTAAACCTCGACGGTAAGAGGAAGAAGCTATTATTTTTCGATTTCGTCCAAGCTTCGTGCGTGGTGCTTATTTCTTCCTTTCATTATTTCATTTTTTCCACGTTTCTTTTATGTCACACCACACACACACACACACACACACACACACACACTGTATTTTAAAAATGTAATAAAACCCCCTTTCGGCACTTTTTATCTTTCGTGTATCACCATAACTTCAAAGCACGCGTGAAAAAATAGGTTATATCGCTCGGCGGAATATTTATTTTACCCCCAAACCGTAACTTTTATATTAAATAAAACTCCACCCTTTCAACGGATAGTCAATCACTCGCACTCATAAATGATGTACAAATAACGGTAGAAGAACACGTAACCAATACAATAATTTAATTTAATACTGAATTCTATGTATTGTTATTTTCATAAAGGCTGAACGGGTCTCAGAAATTGAATTGCGAATGTGGATATTACTTACGCTGTATTGCTTTGTTTGCTAAAGACGTGTTTCTAAATTTTATACTATTTTTGGAGAACTTCAAAACGAAGGAGGAAAAAAGTTTCACTATTTATACAGAGACTATTATTATTAAAAGCATTTTATATTTACACGTTTTTACTTGGGTAAATTTCTACGATTCTCCTTCTTTCACATACACATACAGGCCCATTATACTAATATATATATATATATATATATATATATATATGATAAAAATAACCACGAAGGAAACAGGAAACACAAAATGGTGCTCAAGCGCTTTCGTCTAATGACATCCTCAGGAACAAAGTATTCCTGAGGATGTCATTAGACGAAAGCGCTTGAGCACCATTCTGTGTTTCCTTTTTCCTTCGTGGTTATTTTCATCATAAATATTATTCACGTGTTACTTTCGTGAGATAATTTTCATATATATATATATATATATATATATATATATATATATATATATATTAAATAATTAATCACTGCTTAAGGGCAAGAGCAGCTCGCAGCAGCATTGCCAAGCAAACAGGGGTCAATGTAGTGAAAGCAACAATGTTCTGTTGTATCCCATTTCAAAGACTATCCAAATCCGTAGCTACCCGTTTTTGCGCAATTTTCCCCAGTTTCTATTGCAGATACCCCTCACCCCTAGTTATTACCAGTCCAGGTGCATTATTTGTCAGAAGCAAGATGCACCATAAGTTTGTGTTTCCTCCCCAAGGCAGTACAAATTTACCTGTACCAATCACAAATGCAGTCACCAGTTCCTTGCTCTACACAAACTGGACCAAAAAACCACACACACACGTGTATATATATATAATATATATATAATATATATATATATATATAATTTCTTGTTTAAGGCTTAAAAATTTGTTTTCATATGAAGACCGCTCTTGCATCCGTTGTTATGGAGATAAATGCTTATTATTGTTTTTCCGGTCGTTTCACTCAAATCACTAATAATGCTTAGGGATATTTAACCTCCTTCGCAATGCCAAAGTTTATGTGACGCGGGACACCTACAGCTTTACGTAGGATACGAACCATCTACAGGTCCTATTTCAACGCAGTGGAGGGACAGACCAACGCCATTTCACAGGTGGATGGGTGACCATCCTCTGTGTTCAAATGCTGTCGCATTGAAATAAGGCGAGGCAAAACCCGAGACACAACGGTCATTACATTTAGTATCACTATTAATTTAGCATTTGAAACAAGGCAGGAAGTTCGCTTTGTAATGCGTTCTTACCTTAACTGTTTCATGTTTTTTTTTTAAATCCCCAAATAGCGGAGATTACGATAGAGAATAAGTGTTCGTATATATTTATACAGCGGACCCCCGTTATCCGAGATTAATTGGTTCCAAAAAAACATCTCGGATAGCGGAACCTCGGTTAACGGGACCAGACTTTACGTGTTATAAGGCTAACTGGTTCCAGAAAACTAAAAACTGACCCTTATCACCACAAAATCTAACTTTTAAGGCCCTACAGTATTCTTAATTTAAATTAAATAGTATTTAAGTACAGTATTATTATGTGTTATTTTTTGAAAATAAAGAATTAAATTATAATGAATACAGTACTGTATTAATTAAATTAAATTAACATGCACTCAAAAATTAACACTGACCAGAACAACAATGTGACTGGGCTTGCTGGAAAGATTGACTGGAAAGATGGTGTTGTTTTATTGTTTGGAAGGAGAGTCTCCTTCCATAAAGGCATCTGGTAGTTCAGGCAATTGGTCGTGTTTTTGAGAGCTTGAAGAGGTTCCTGAAGTTGATGGTTTTGGTTCATTTTGTTGTACAGAAGAAGTCCTCTTCGGTTTGAAAAACTATCAATCAGTGTCTGCTTGTGCTTGGTCATTTCTTGGAGTTGAGTTCGGTATGAGAGGAGCGCTGAATTGATGGTGCTGTATGTCGTGTAGGCTCTGCCATGGATGGGATCTCTTTCCATGATTTTCCATCGCTTGCGGGCATTCTAGAACAAACATGTGATGTTGGTCGGTATCTCGATCAGCGGGGCAAATCTCGGTTAACGGATGAATGGTTCTTTATGGAAAATCCAATCGTGCGAAACCTCGATTATGGAGATCCTTGGATAGCGGAGGTCCACTATATGATTATATCCAACTAATAGATTTCGGCCTGTAAAGCGTGCACGCTTGCTAAAGACAATTTATGGCTGTATGCAAATTATACTCATCTATGCAAACTCTGTACATACTTGTAAATAAATAAATAAATAAAATATACAGGGTGTTCTAAAATTAGCTTGTAAACTCTTATGTGAACGCAATATCTTAACAAAAATTATGCGATATTTAACAATTTTATTTCAAATACAGCAACAATAAAAAAAATCAACAATAATTGTTTATTTTAGATGTTCAAAGTGTCTTCTTTCAACTTGAACACATTGTTCACAACGTTCGACTACTAATCGACAAACATATAAAAGTTTACTACCTAATTTTAGAACACCCTGTATAAATAAAATAAAATTTAAAGAAAATGTCTGCACTTCTCGCTTTCATTACAAAAAAAATAAAAATTATTATTTGATAATTTTTAATTATAAAATTTCTTATTAAAAAAGCTTTATTTTCATCCCATTATATTAAGTTTATCATATTTATCATATGTTTATTCAATTTTAATTATGAATTTTGCGAAAAGTATTATTTTTTATCCTAAAATCTGTTATTTTATTTAATTATGTTAAAACATTTGATTGATTACCCCTCCGTCAGGACTACTGTCGATCAAGAAATATTATGTGGTCCACAATCAGTCCCCAAAAATCTATCTTTCCTGATATTTGCTTCCCCCCACATCTTGCCGGCAATACCCGTCTTGAAAATTTTCTACTACTCGGTTGAGGGGGGGAAACCTGCGTATAGTCTACAGGGTGAAAAAAAACTAATAAATATAAAATGTTGAATGAAATTGAGGAAGAAAATCAAAGCAATAAAACTTTTTTCAAGATTAATAAAATCCGAATTATCCAAATAATAATAATCATAAAAGGATGGTGACCATGATTGTAAAAGGACGGTGACATGGTGACCGCATGTAAATAATAACAAATAAAAAAATTATAAAATATACGTAAATAATTACAGAAAGCAATAACGCTTCCATATCAAATGCCAGGGTAGACAAAAGTAAATAGACAATACGATGATTGTCCTGAAGAATAAATGGCAAAGCTCATCAATAGAATGCCAAAACGTGCGTTACCTTTACTTTACTGGAAATGGAAAAAAAACAACACGATTCTAAATACATTGATTCAACAAATATGAGTACGTTACTAGTTAGTGACTTTTAATATCAAATCAAAAACTATGAAAAAAAAAAAAACCCGAAGGTGTCTATTTACAGGTGTCTATTTACTTTTGTCTCCCTTCTGTATATTATTATTATTATTATTATTATTATTATTATTATTATTATTATTAAATATTAAAATTAAAATAATCCTTGATAAATTAAGTGGCTGCAAAAACTGTGTGCGTGCGTAGACGTGCGCAAAATAAAGATGCAAAAGGAAGATTATTTCAGAGTGGAGGTCTGAACGAGAAAAAGTTTCAATTCTAAGCCATCATTCACAACTGATATTATATCTCTCTTTCCTTCTTTCACCTTTGTTAAAGTAGGTCATATATTACCAGTGGCTTTTTCTTTTCCACAAAGTGTGTGGGAACGTTTAAATAAATCGAAATGGACTGAAAATCTTTAAATGTAGAGTATGGTATAAACCTCGTAAATCTATCTTAATTCACTTTTTACCACTTTAAATGTGAAATTATATTATACGATAAAGAGTTTAAAATAATATATATATATTATATATAATATATATATATATATATATATATATATATATATTATATATATATATAAATATATATATATATGAACATTATTTCACGAAGTGTTGTTCCTGAGGTTGTCATTAGACGAAAGCGCTTGAGCATTATTTCGAGTTTTATTTTCCTTCGTGGTTATTTTCGTCATATATATATATATATATATATATATATATATATGATACACACAGACAGTGCATGGAACAAGGAACTCTTCTGGGATAATTAAATCCACTATAGTCCGAAAAAGTAATGGTAAATGGCAAATACCATAGTTTTTTTCTTTTCATGATGCTAGCCCGACGTGGACAACGGGTCACTCGCAAAGAGGTCCCATAAATATAGCTTCCCTCACCAGCTATCTGCAAAGCAGACAGGATCCTGTCTGCTTTGCAGATAGCTGGTGAGGGAAGCTATATTTATGGGACCTCTTTGCGAGTGACCCGTTGCCCACGTCGGGCTAGCATCATGAAAAAGAAAAACTATGGTATTTGTCATTTACCATTACTTATTCGGACTATAGTGGATTTAATTATCCCAGAAGAGTTCCTTGTTCCATGCACTGTCTGTGTATCATAAAAAACTTAGGGGACCATTCTGAGTTCATTCCCATATATATATATATATATATGTATGTATTACCTTTTAAACTTTCGATGTTTTTGGTGTGGCATTTTTGATGGAGTCATAAATATGAGAATAAGTAATTGCGAAACGCATGATAAGTAATTGGGTAATAATACTCTCTTTATAAAGATCTTAGTTTTGTGAAAATGCACATATACAGGGTGTTCAAAAGAACGCGCCTCTCAATCGAAAGAAAAGGGTTAGGTTACAATATATGCATTCTCTAATGGGTTGCGTTTTTTTTTTTTTGGAACACCCTTTACTTCAAAAAGTAAACTAATGAATTGAATAATTATTCACTGAAGAGTCCCCCCTCTCCCCCCCCAAAAGTCTTTAAATGAGTAACAATATCAAAATAATACAAGTGGTCACCTCACAAATTTCTTCCTTTTATAAATATTTTATTAATTAATTATTAATTATTATTATTAATTATTAATAATTAAATATTTAGTAATAGCAAAAATGCTTTATATTTGCATTTTTCGTATTTTTTTTAATATGTGAAACGAGTTTCATTAAAAAAAATCTCAGCTCCAAAGCTGAAAGATTTACACGATATATGCTGTAACTTCTACTGTTGGTGTTAATATTTACGTTAAGTGTTATTGTATTCTGATACAACAAGCTGTAATTGGATACGCAGAGTGTCCAGGCATCTCGAAAATTCTGGACCTTGATTTTGGCTCTCTTCTCCTATCGGGCGGAAGCTTTTGCGGACATTCGCCCGTGGCCATTCATTCATGCATAAAAAAAAATTATATATTTAACGGTGTCCACGCTATACATTAAACATATATCTATCATTAGGGTTAAATTCGTAATCCACTGAAATAATAAATTTTTAGTTTTTAATGCAAAAATTGTTGGGTTTTTTTTCCTTTATAAAATCGAGACTCGAAACATTTAATATATTTTAAATTAAAAAGCAATTGAACAGATATTAACCCTTACTACTATCATTATTTCCCATGATATAAAATAAGCAATTTTTTTTTTTTTATTGGAGTTGTTTTAACCTCCGTCACAACATCTAAGGTCATATGACGGAGGGGTCCTACTAAAGCTTTACGTGGGATCCGAACCACGGGTCGCTACATAATCTGGCGCGGAGGACGGTCTCGCATCCAACTACTACCCAGACCCAATGTCGCTTAACTTCGCTGATCTCCTGGAGGCGGTGTTACGACATCGGCCACGACGTAGCCGAAAATAAGCAAATGTACTCAGGGTCAGAATTGATCGAACGATAGTAGCTGAGGGTTAAATACATAATCTTATAAGTAGATACAAATTATGGAAAAACTATACGCGCTCACAACATGGTATCATATGTGGTACATTTATTTCATAATTAAATATAATTATTAATTAATTGAATTAAATATCTATACAAAATTGCCTCGGGATTGGCGACATAGCCTATTGGGAATGAAATAATTGAATTGCCATACGTACAAGGAACCTGTATGTATGAATCAGCCCCACATAGCAACAAGAAAACCCAATTTATTATTTAGTCTACCAAAAAGAAGTAGACACAACAACAACAATCTTGCTAGATCGGCAAATAATAATGAAAATACAAGCGAACCAAGGAACGGCTCTCAGGGCTGTTTATTCCAAGCAAACGCTTTAAACTGGGAAAACGTGTCTAAATTTTCCCTCAAGTCCTGAGTGAATTCCTTATAATTAAAACCTAATGACTAAAAAGGATAGGCCTATTCCTTCAGGGGTTTATATAGTGACTGCCTATATTAATTACCTTAAGTAAATTCGCCGCGTAACCCCATCGTGGCGGCCCTACACCGAAAATGACCGTCACGCCCTACATCGAAACAAACAAAGACCCAGCAAAAATAAGGTGAGCAATTCAGTTTTTCATTAACATAAGCTTTCCCAACTCCCGATGCTAGAATTACCGTAATCAATATAAATATAAAGAGGTCCTTTAAAGACCTACATATTTATAACTCTCTAACGAAAAAGCATAGGGCTTTTGTCGGTAACCCTCCACTGAAGTCTGTTGGAAATTTCCAACGGATGAGGGCACAGGCAATCAACCCATAGCCCTATATAGTTTTTTCAATGGTGGCCCTGTGTATGGGGAACTAACCCCTCTAAAATTTACACTGACACACGCAGTGGCTAGGCTTAACTCAGTAGGCCTAACCCTAATTTCAACCGTAACCCCACTATAGTTTTCATATGGTGGCCTAAGCAACTGGGAACCGATTCCTTTACCTTTACACTAATCGAAAACAAAGGCTTGTTCATTTAACAGGCATAACTTATTTTAGGTCCTAAAAATAATAGGCCCGCAACATTAAGCCTATTTAATAGGTCCTACTCTTCAAATTCAAAACTAAGCCTTGTTAATTTAACAGGCTTAACTCATTTGAGGTCCTATAAAATAATAGGCCCAAACATAAGCCTACTTGGTAGGCCCAACAAATAGGCCTATTTAGTAGGCCCACCTAACTTTACCTTACATAATAGGCCTACCTCTTAAAGTAGGCCTTACTCTTTACACTCAAGGCCTATCCTAACTAAAAACATTGTGAATTTTTAATTTAACCTGTGGCGCAGGTTATATAAAAAACTTATTACTGTACAGTAATTTAACTTGCTCAACATCATAAAAATTAAACTCAGAACTTTAACACTAACAACAATTATGGAAGACTTGGACAAAAGGGTAAGAAACACAGACACCTTGGGGCTACGGCACCATCTCAAAATCACAAAAAATTAATGAGGAAAAAATCAGCACGTAAAGGTGTCATCACCAAACTGTACAATGATTTCAAACAAAAGGAACCTACAAGATATGATCTTGAAACAACATTAAATTCTATTACTCGTTACAAACAAGACATTTTCATACTAGATGAAGACATAATTACAGAAATTGATGACACAATTGAACTAACAGATGATGAGTATTCTACTCTCCTACTTGACAATGAAAATTACATTACAAAAATTAACAACTATATTTCTGAAATTCAAAACCAACTTGATGAGTGCAAAAAAGAAGACACATACGAAAGCTTCTTAGAAGCTACAAGAAATGCTTCATTTAGCCCTCCCAATGTGGCTGAGGGCAATGAACTAAATCAAAATTGCCTACACTTGCAGTACCCACTTTTGAGGGTGACAGAGCCAAATTTCAATCTTTTATTGAAAAATTTCATAGCCTTATAGGTAATAAAAACTACATTACAGATGTTGATAAATTTAGTTATTTAGTGAACTATCTGAAAGGCCCAGCCTTAAGATTAGTGGAATCACTACCAGCCATAGGTGCTTCTTATTCTGTAGCAATAGAATTACTTAACAGAAATTACATGAATAAGGATGAAATTATACATGATTTGGCTCTTAAAGTCATGAACATGCGAACCCCAAAAGACAACTATGGTGACCTCTTTGATTTTTACTGTGAGTTTGAATGTCTCATGGGACAACTTAAAAACAATAATTTAAACATTGCAGAAACAGCTTGGATCATTCAAGCTGTTGTTTTTGAAAAGCTCCCTTCTAAAGTCAAAGAGATATTTCATCAGAGGACAACTGACATATACCCTAGCCTTAATAAACTAAGAGAAGATTTCCCAACTGTACTAGCACTTTACAAATCAAGTTACACACACCCAAAATTTAACACAGAACAAGAAAAAACCAACAATGCAGAAAACCAAAAACCTAACAAAAGATTTCAACACTTACCAGTTACATCAAAACACAACCGCAAAACTCAATTTGCAGAAAATAAAGTGACAGAAAAAGACTCAAAGACTCCTACTCTGCAAAACTTTAATGTAGCTACTTTTGAGTATAATCCCACCATGCAAATTTTGTTTTAGCAGTGAACATAATTCTACAAATTGTCCCAAATACAAAGACTTTACAGCAAGGTCAAAACGTTGTGAACAACTAAACTTATGCAAAAAATGCACTGGATCAGGGCACCAAAAGTCAAATTGCAAATCAAATTTGATATACAATTGTAAGTTTTGCAACAGTTTTGACCATGTTACCCCTATGTGTAATACACACACAGACATTGGAAAAACTGACAAACATTATGAACAAACACCCAAATCAAACCAAAACAAACAGAAACAAACCAAAAATGCTATGAATGGACATATCAGTTCATCTAGCATTAACCACAATTCAAAAATTCTTTTACCAACCACAACTTTGGAAATCCAAAACAAAAGAGGACAAATAGTACAGGTTAGGTGTCTTTTAGATACCTGCTCACAACAAACATTTGTAACTAAACAACTGATAGAAAAATTGGGACTTCAAAACCAACAAGGAGATGAAGATCTCTCTATTTCATCATTTATCAATAAAAACCCAGTACAAGCCAGTTTTAAAACTGCAAATATAACTTTAACTCTTGATGAAACATTTAAAACCCTTAAGGTTGTTGTTGTGGACAAAGTAGAACAAGAAAAAATACAAATAGCTGGGTTAAAACAAGCTTTGCTCCAACTTCAAAATAAATACACGATAGCTGATAAAACCCTTAATGCAGATGTAGTTGATGATATACATATGCTCATGGGGGCTGACTATCTTCATCTGGTCCATAGAGGCATCATTAAAATTGGAGATGGAATAGCCATACAAACTCCCACAGGTATTGCTCTTTTGGGTGACATAACTAAATACCATCTTACTACTGACACAGAAAACACAGAACATGAACAAAATTTACGCAAAACAAAATCACCACAGTCACAAATTTCTGACTATGTGACAAACTCGAACTACAAAAACACTGTCATAATCCCACATCATTTGAATGAAAATGATTCCACATTGGATGAAGGGTTACAGCAGTTATGACTATTAGAATCAGTTGGCATAAAGGACAGTACTATTACACATGAAGACCAATTGATGACAGAACAATTTAAGGATACATTACAACACAGAGACAATCAATACTATGTGGAGCTGCCTTGGAAAACACCTTGTCCAGAAATAATGGACAATTTGAAAGTAGCTAAGGCACATCTGTATAAAAATTACAGAAAACTAAAAAATGACAATCTTTTAGAACAATACAACAACATATTCAAGGAACAAATAGAAAGGGGCTTCATTGAAGAAGTTACTGATGAACCCTTTAAAAAACGAGGTTGTCATTATTTAACACACAGGGGAGTTTACAGAGAAGACTCATCCACAACTAAACTAAGAGTAGTATACAACTGTAGTTTAAAAGACACAAATTCTGTTAGTTTAAATGATTGTCTCATGGAAGGCCCAAACCTTGTCTCAGATCTTGTAAAAATTCTCCTTTGCTTCCGTTTAGACAATTATGCAGTACAAAGTGACATAGAAAAAGCATTCCTCTGTATAAATTTGAAGCTTGAGTATGATAAAAATCATCTCAGGTTTTTGTGGTTGAATGATCCACATGACCTTAACAAAGGTTTCAAAACCTACAGATTTAAAGTAATTATTTTTGGAGCAAATTGCTCTCCAAGTATTCTTGCTTTAACAATTAGAAACCACCTAAACTTATTTCAAGAGGACTTAACAGTTCAGTTTTTAAAACAAAACTTTTATGTGGATAACCTCATTGGTTCCACTGTAACTGAAGAGGAATTGCTTGAAATTTACCAAATGTCACAACCCATAATGAAGCAAGGAAATTTTGGATTGAGAGAATGGGTTTCTAATTCTCCTAAATTAAATGAACAAATAACAAAAGACAACAATGGGAACATTGAACCAAACAATTACACGAAAACACTTGGAATGCTTTGGTTTTTAAAACAGAATTCTGAACACGATGACACTCTTTGCACGAAGAGTTATAACTTAAATCCAAATGCCAATACAAAAAGACAAGTGCTTTCAGAATCATCCAAAATTTTTGACCCCATTGGATTATATTTACCAGCAACCATAAGATCCAAAATCCTTTTGCAAGACTTATGGAAAAAGAAAATTGATTGGGATGAACCACTTTCAGTGGAAGACCAACTTCATTGGAAAAAATTAGCCACAGACTTGAACAAAGTTCAAGACATCTACGTACCAAGATGTGCTGGCTACAGATTGAAATCGCAAACACTACACATTTTTACAGATGCCAGCACACAAGCTTATGGGTGTTGTGCCTATTTAACAAGTGAAAATGAAAGTAACTTGGTTTATTCAAAGGCAAAAGTGGCACCCTTAAACCAAAAGAAAACTGTACCACAACTTGAATTATTAGCTGTCTCATTGGGAGTTAAAACAGCAAACTTTCTTTCACAAGTGTATAAAGAAGTTGACATAACAAACATTTACTTATGGACAGACAGTCAAATTTGTCTAACATGGGTGACCAACACAGATACAACTTCTTGCAAAAATATATTTGTGAAAAACAGACTAACAGAAATCAAAACTGCAAACACAAACCTTGGTATCAAATTTAGGTACATAAAAACAAAGGAGAATCCTGCAGACTTTTTGACAAGAGGGCTCTCTTACAAGCTGTTGAAAACAAATAAAATCTGGTATGAAGGGCCCGAATGGCTAACATGTGAGGATCTTTGGCCAGCCAAAGTAGTTAACCTCACACTCAACTCTACAACAACTGAAAAGATCACTGAGGACAAACCTATATTTGACTATCACCTTTATTCAGACCTAAACAAACTCTTGAGAATTACAGTCTATTGCTGCAAGTTTGTCAATAGCTACCTTCTCAAACACTGTCCTCAGAAAGCCTTTTCTAACTTAACAGAAACTGCAACAAAATACTGGCTCAAACAGATACAAGCTTCAGAATTTGACAAGGAGTTGAAGTATCTTAGGTCCAGTAGCACATTAAACAAAGGTATTCCTTCACTTGTCATGGATCTAAATCTGTACCTGGATACAGAGGGTCTGATAAGGTGTAAAGGAAGGCTTAACAAGTCAACTTTGACTTACAACTCTAAGCACCCAATTCTTCTTCCAAGGAGAAATCACTTCACAAAACTCATCATCAGGGATACCCACAACAAAATACACCACATGGGAGTCCCACAAACCCTGACAGAGCTGAGAAAAACTTACTGGCTACCAAAGGGTAGAACTGAAACAAAGAAAATTTAAACACATGCATTCCTTGTAAACGTATCCATTCACGACCCTTTAAGACCCCAAGCCCTCCAGACCTACCTGTGGAACGAGTAACATTTACTCGGCCATTTGAAACCACGGGTATTGACTACACTGGAGCGGTAAATGTGAGTTTTGGAGACAAAATGGATTCAAAGGAATACAAAGTGTACATTGTACTCTTCACCTGTGCTGCCACACGTGCCATATGTCTAGACATAGTAGAAGATCTGACAGCAGAAGCTTTTATTGCTGCTTTCAGACGATTTTGTGCACACAATTCTGTACCCAAAACTATATGGTCAGACAATGCCACATACTTCAAATCTGGTGAAAGAATTATTCATCAGATTTGTGACAGTGAAACAGTACAAACTCATTTAACCAAACACAACATAACCTGGAAGTACATTCCTGTTAATACACCATGGTATGGTTCAATTTGGGAAAGAAACATACAAACTGTAAAGAACTGCCTTAAAAAGACTATTGGGACAAAACATCTACAACTTTTTGAACTCATGACTATTCTGTCAGAAATTGAAAATGTTGTCAACAACAGACCATTAACTTATGTGGGAGATGGTATTAATGAGCCAGAACCTCTCACACCAAACCACCTAATTAAGGGAGAAACAGTAAACATGTTACCAGAATCTGAACATAACAGTACAGAGGATCCAGATTGGGAAATAGGACACAAAGAACTCAACACAAAATACAAACATTTGACACAAATCAAGACTCAATTTATAACAAAATGGAGAGAAGAATACTTAACAAGTCTTAGAGAAAGACATAAACAATTAACAAAACAAAGTTGGAATGATTCAGTCAAAATTGGGGACATTGTGTTGATACATGACAAGACACCAAGACAACATTGGTCAATGGGAAAAGTCTTGGAACTCAAAACTGGTGAAGACGAAGTTACCAGGGTTGTAAAACTGAAAACAGCAACTGGTGAAACCACCAGAGATATCACATTACTATATCCTTTGGAGTGTGGGGCTAAATTAGAACCATTACCCCAAAGGATGGATCAGGATACTATTGGGGAGGAATCTCTCAATGTGCCTGATGTAACTCAGACTAAACCAGACAGGCCTCAAAGAAAGACTGCTTTGAAAGCCAGAAAACTTTTACAAGAAAAAATTAAGACTGGTGACTTATAAAACTTACACAAACTGAGCAAAGTTAAAATGCTTAATAACTTTACTTTAATCCCATAAATTTCCTATACCTAAAGGGAGTCAAACTGATTGACATAACTTTAACTAAACTTGAGAAGTTGGCCTCTTGAACTTTATATTTAATAGGTCTTGAGTAACCTCTCTCCTAAATTTCTACTTCATTCTTTTCATCCATTTCACATGTTTTACACAGTTTCAAAAAATTTTGATCTATAACATACAAATTTTTCTCCGGCCCCCCCCAGTATATGGAAAAACTATACGCGCTCACAACATGGTATCATATGTGGTACATTTATTTCATAATTAAATATAAATTATTAATTAATTGAATTAAATATCTATACAAAATTGCCTCGGGATTGGCGACATAGCCTATTGGGAATGAAATAATTGAATTGCCATACGTACAAGAACCTGTATGTATGAATCAGCCCACATAGCAACAAGAAAACCCAATTTATTGTTTAGTCTACCAAAAGAAGTAGACACAACAAAAAAATCTTGCTAGATCGGCAAATAATAATGAAAATACAAGCGAACCAAGGAACGGCTCTCAGGGCTGTTTATTCCAAGCAAACGCTTTAAACTGGGAAAACGTGTCTAAATTTTCCCTCAAGTCCTGAGTGAATTCCTTATAATTAAAACCTAATGACTAAAAAGGATAGGCCTATTCCTTCAGGGGTTTATATAGTGACTGCCTATATTAATTACCTTAAGTAAATTCGCCGCGTAACCCCATCGTGGCGGCCCTACACCGAAAATGACCGTCACGCCCTACATCGAAACAAACAAAGACCCAGCAAAAATAAGGTGAGCAATTTCAGTTTTTCATTAACATAAGCTTTCCCAACTCCCGATGCTAGAATTACCGTAATCAATATAAATATAAAGAGGTCCTTTAAAGACCTACATATTTATAACTCTCTAACGAAAAAGCATAGGGCTTTTGTCGGTAACCCTCCACTGAAGTCTGTTTGGAAATTTCCAACGGATGAGGGCACAGGCAATCAACCCATAGCCCTATATAGTTTTTTCAAACAAATACATATAAGTATAATTAAGTATTTACTTAATTTATTTTAATTTATGATGGAAAAGAAAGCAAGAATGAAAAAGTCCTACAGTTTTTTTTATGTTTTTAGCAAAAAAAGGAAAGTATTAGACGTTAAAGAATAAACGCTCACAACTAAAAGAAAGAAATTTCCAAACTAAAAGAATTTAATCTTTTAAACTAAAAGAATTACGTTTTTAGAGCAACAATGTTTAAACTTTCATATTAAAATAAAATTACAATTAATTTCTTATTAGTATTTTAGTAATTTAGAATCTGAATCTTTGAATTTAAAGTCTGTTTTTGTTTATTTTAAAACAATTCATTTTATTTTAATTTAAAAATCATTTTACAAAAAAAAAAGAACAACTTTAATTTCAAGAATAAAGTTGGTCTCACGTAATTAAAGGTTAATTTTCTTTTGATTTCAAGGAAATTTTACAGCACAGCAAAGATTTTTCACTCTATTATGGCGAATTTTTTTCTCTTATAAAGTTACCAACGAGTGCCATGAATAATCTTCCCCTGAGGATCATATCGTGCGCTTAATATATTTAATAATTAATAGGTATAAAATAGGTTCCTTAAAAACAGAGACGTGGTTTACCCTTTTTATTTTTTAATTATTTACCCTTTAAAAGGAGGATGATTTGAGCTTTATTTATAAATTAATAATTATTTACCCTTTAAAAGGAGGATGAATTCGAGCTTTATTTATAGATTAGAGACTAGCCCGATGTTTCATCAAGGTAAGTGTAATTGGAGGCTATGGAGAGCCGGGTATGAATTCAGAGACTGAATTCTCAAATGATACCTTTATTGCGGTAGAGATAGGAAGTTTGATCTGATCACAAAACTTCCGAAATGATTGTAAAATTTATGAGAAAGATTCTCTGATATTTTAGAAATTTAGGAATTATTTTGTGAATAGAAATATTGATGTTAATTTTGTTAATATAGTAGGAATTTGAGGCCGGGTCTGGTTTCATATTGGTGTTGTGTCAATAAGGTAACATTTGGGAGTTTCTTGCCGCGGAGCGGTGTTCCATTTACTTATGTATTATAAGAAACCACTTATCAAAATCATTTTAATACGTCCTTTAATGAGTCCTTTCTCTATCTTTTTATTTCTCGATTTCGATCGACGAGAAATTTTCGGAATCAAAACCTTTGCATTGCTGAGTTAAAATAAAGGAAACCACTCTTTTCCCTCTGTATATTTGTTTAAGTCGATACTTGAGTCTGTTTACAGGGAAAGTTAGTTAGGATAGAGTCGAAAAAAATCACTGTTTATTTTTGTTAAGTGCATGTACTGTAGAAGGAGGCGTTGGACAGGTTTGGCTCCATCACTCAAGAGCTCTCAACCAGTGCGAATTCTTGTGAGTCAACTTTAGTATATCACTTATCTACTTTAGGGAAGTTATACCTCGAAACACTTCTTTGAAAGTACTCTCAGATTTAAAAAAAATAAAGTTCACAAATTGTCTTTCAATTTATCAAGGGAAGCTGCCCTTTTTATTCAAGTACATGATATCAAAAGAAAATATCCTTTGGCCAGGATGCGAATTCAGCCAATTTTAATTTAGTTTCAGCAGTAATAATTAACGGGCACTTTATCATTAACTTACAACGTTTTTCTTTTTTTTTTACTAAGAAAGAAAGTTCTTACACTGTATCATTCAAATCAACTCAAGTACCAAGTTATCAGAACTTAAAGACAAGTGATTTACAAGGATAGTGAACTGCGGAGAAAATGTTTATATCTGCCACAGGAGCTACCATCACGTTTGTTAGTTTATCTCAGAACTTTTAAAGTACAGTTGCAAATTACTGTACAAAACATAATAATTACGATATTATATTAAGGCAGTACTTTAACTTATATTGTTGGTATGTTTCGACTCTCCATTTTTGTAACATATGATATCTATTTTATTTTATAAAGAACGTGAGGGATATAAATAAAACAAATCCTTGACAAGTAAATGATAGTAAAATATATATATATATATATATATATATATAATTATATATATATATATATATATATCAGTGGTGTCGGGTAAACTATAATTTATCCAGGGCTAACTAGTTTTCTAAAGCTAGTGTTCTTACCTCATTTGTAGAGTAACACAGCCCGTCTGTTTTTCTGTTCTGCGAATTTCTTGATGACCTTCTGGTTGAAATTGGCTATTTTTGCTATAAAGTTTCTTTCAATCGAAAGAACTGCCGTTCTATTTAGTCTGTCTTGTCCGATGGTGTTCCTCAAGCAGGTTTTTACTCTTTTCAGAGAATTGAAACATCTTTCAGATTGAGCTGTTACGATGGGCGATGTTAGGCCAATGTTTCACAGTTTAACTATTTCAGAAAAAGCAGACATCAAATTGTTTTCAGATAGAAAGCAGTACAATTCATTAATTGTTTTTATATTTTTAAATTCTTCATTGTTGTACAGGACGCGTAGCTCACTTTTTAGTTTTTCTTCTTCAAAAAATGGATAGAATTTACAAGATTCACGTATATTTGTAGGAGATTCTTTTCTGAACGCACCAAATTTTGTAGGATCAACTAAAGTGAAGCACTCAAGATGTTCAGTTGCACCAAACGGGTCTGCAGCCTCTTGTAGCATAATATCACAGCATTCGATTGCACAGGCTTTTTGTTGTCTTTTCTTCTTCGTTTCGTTTCAGTAGATTGTTCCAAATCATCAGGTAACTCTGACACCTTTTGACGAATTTCTTTTATAGTTGTACAAAATGAATGAAGATGTTGCTTGACAGAAACGGGCGTTGTAATTTTTTTTTGAAGAATGTTATAGAACAACTCAATTACCGGCATAATTTCACTAAATATATTAAGAAAGAAAATAAACTGACCATTCTCCACGAAGTTCAGTAGGGCACTTGCTTGTCATCAGCAAGATATCAGCAAGTATCAGCAGGGCCGGATTAAGCATTGTTAGGGCCGGGGTCAATGAATATTTTCGGGCCGGTGTCACTAGAAAAACACTAGAAAAACACTAGAAACATTTTTTCCCTTTTTTTGTGGTGGCTAATTTTGACCTCTAACCGATAACATTTTCGGTTACTTGAAACTTTAAAGTTTCTATAAATGTTGTTTTTTTTACGACCATCTTATGTTTCCAATTCATGAACTGCGAGTTTTTGGCACAAATGAGTCCCTTCCCTGTTTTTATGCTGTTTTTTTTATGTAAACAGAACAGCAGTAAGTTTTACACATTTTTATTACATTTTTACTCCGACTCTGAAGTATAAATCGAGACTAAAACACTATACTAATCTGGATACCTCAATTTGTCTATATGCTACTTAATCATAATGCAAAAGATAATTTTTCGGGAGGGGGTCCCCAAAATATCAAGATTTTGATAAGGGGTCTGCGGTACAAAAAGGTTGAGGAACGCTGCACTAGGCGACCAAGATAAGGTGTGGGCGCCACATGTTATCTGTACCGCTTGTTCGAATGGATTACGTGACTGGTTGAACCAAAGGAAAAAGTCTGTGCCGTTCGCTATACCCATGATATGGAGGGAACCGAGAGACCATCATGGTGATTGTTACTTTTGCAATGTTAACGTAACTGGATTCTCCGTGAAGAACAAGCATAACATCATTTATCCGAACGTAGACTCCGCGATCAGACTGATCCCTCACGATGACACGATGCTGATTCCGGGACCTCCACAGCATGGACTCGATTCTTTAGAAGACGAAAGGGAATCCGACGAAGGTGCGATTGGCGGAGATACGGGACCTTCGGCTGATCTTGACTACACACCTGACGAAGAGCAATCGGAGCCATAGAAGATTACCCAAAACGAGTTGAATGACCTCATTAGAGACCTAGCCCTCTGCAAAGAGAAATCAGAACTTCTCTCCTCGAGACTCAAGCAGAAACACTTACTTGAAAGAACGTCCGTGTGTGTGTGTCACTATCGAAAACGAAACCATTATTTGGCGACATTCTTTACAATAGACGGTCCGCTGTGCTATTGCCATGATATCAATGGACGTTTCGAGAACTTGTCACTTGAGTGGCGCCTCTTCATTGATTCCTCACAGCGAAGCTTGAAAGCGGTTCTCCTGCATAACGGGAACTTAAAGTCGTCCATCCTAATCGCCCACTCCTTTCATCTAAAGGAGATGTACGATAACATAACAACTTCCTCAGAGAACGTCTACAGGTCGTCAAAATTCAAGGTATATCATCATCAGAATCGGAAGTACGCAGCTCAGTACCACAAGGGACAGTACTGGCCCAACTCCTGTTCATTATCATGCTAACAGACATAGACAGTGGAGTAAACAGCAACAGTATAGTAACATCCTTTGCAGACGATACAAAGATCAGCAGAAAAATCAGCGATGTAAATGGAGTGGAGGCCTTACAGAGGGACCCGAGCAAAATATACAAATGGTCAGAAAACAACAACATGACATTTAACACCGAGAAATTTCAGCTCTTGAGATATGGTAGAAAAGAGGAACTTAAACAGACTGCATATTATGCTCCAGATAAACAGGAAATACAGAGAAGCACGAAAGCGATCGATCTGGGGTTAATAATGACCGATGATGCGAAATTCGAAACACAAAATCAGATAGCGATAAATAAAGCAAAAAGAGTCGCGGGACAGGTACTAAGAACGTTCAAAAGAAGGGATAGGACATTAATGATTCCCCTGCTAAAAACGCTGATCATACCAAAACTTGAATACTGCTCAGTTTTGACGTCCCCATATAAAAAGGAAGAAACTAATAAACTAGAAGAAACACAGAGGCATTTCACAGCCATGATTGATGGCTACAAAGAACTAACTAAACTACTGGGAAAGACTACGTAAACTAAATCTGTACTCCCTGGAAAGAAGAAGAGAGAGGTACACCATAATCTACATATGGAAAATGATCGAAAAATTGGTACCAAACCTAAAACTAAACCCAATTACCATTCAAACAACACTGGAAAATAGGAAAGGCAGAATGTGTAGTGTCCCCAAATTAAAGGCCCGACAAGGGACCTCCTCAACACTGAAGGAAAATAGCTTGGTTGTCAGGGGGCCAAGACTTTTAAACGAGCTTCCAAGGGACCTCAGAAACGTTACAGGGGTCAAAGTTGAAGTCTTCAAGAGAAGACTAGATGCCTGGCTCAGGACGGTACCAGATGGAGAGCGCAAGAAAGCAACTCGCTCTTCCACCAAGCCAGACCTAGATGCGGGGCCACCAGCTTGACCTTCGTGTGAAGAGAGACCAACGCACGGAACAGCAACGAGGTTAACAAGGTTCTATTCGAGGCAATCCAATACAGCACTCATCAATGGAATATCTGTGGTGATCTCAAAGTCATTGTTATGTTAATGGGCATGCAAGGACGGTTCACGAAGTACTGTTGTTTTCTATGCCTATGGGACAGCCGTGCTACGCGGATCATTACATCAGACATGACTGGCATCAAAGAAGCACATACGAACCAGGAACGGGCAGTGTCCAGTGTGTGTTCCTTTAGTTGATCCAAAGAAGATTTTTCTGCCACCTCTCCACATTAAGCTCGGCTTAATGAAAAATTTTGTGAAAGCGATGGGTAAGGCGAATTCAAGAGGGTTTCGATACCTTGTTGAGAAATTTTCAAACATCAGTGCCGCGAAATTGAAGGAGGGAATCTTTGTGGGGTCCCAAATCAGGGAAGTTCTGCAGGATGAAGGCTTTGAAGAAAGCCTCAATGCCTTAGAACTAAAAGCATGGCAGGCTTTCAAATGGATTTGTGGAAACTTCTTGGGTAACCACAAGTCTCCCGCATACAAAGGTGGAGTTCAGAAACTGCTCGATGCATATCAAGAAATGGGCTGTCGCATGTCCTTGAAAATACATTGTTTACATTCGCATCTAGATTTCTTTCCCGAAAACCATGGCGCGGTGAGTGATGAACAGGGGGAACGCTTCCATCAAGACATCCAGTCAATGGAAAATTGCTACCAAAGTTTCTGGAACGAAAGAAACCGCGACGATCCGGACAAGGTTTACAAAAGAAAATCGTACTCGCAACGTTTTTAGGTTGATGTACATTTCTTTTTATGAATAAAGTTGTACTTTTACGATAAATTGTGTTGAAAGTAACACCAGTCATATTTCGATAACTTTATGTGCTAGAGGAAAACCGCAGACAGATTTGGAATCGGCGTACAAAACTGGTCTAGAAAAGTGTGTCCATCTCATCTCTGAATGGAGAAAAAAGTTCGATTTTGTCGACCAGTGTAATTTTCCCGTAGGTTACCCCTTTTAGTTTTACTAATTGATTTGGTAAGTTTCGTAAAAGTCTGTAGCAGTCAGCCAAACCGAAAAGACCCCCTTTGAAATAATTACACATTAAAAAATCTAATATTATTTCGCTTGATTTTACCCCATGATTGGTATATGCTTTGATATATATATGTATGTATAGGGTTGCCAGATTTTTGGCACACAGAACGGGACAATAAAAATCTCAGTTGATCATGAACCCAAATTTTGGGTTCATGATATATATATATTATATATATATATATATATATATATATATATATATATATATATATATACATACACAAACTCAGAATGGTCCCCTGAGAAACTTATATGTTAAACACAGACCGTGCATGGAACAAGGAACTCTTCTGGGAAAATTAAATCCACTATAGTCCGAATAAGTAATGGTAAATGACAAATACCATCATGAAAAAGAAAAACTATGGCATTTGTCATTTACCATTACTTATTCGGACTATAGTGGATTTAATTTTCCCAGAAGAGTTCTTTGTTCCATGCACGGTCTGTGTTTAACATATATATATATATATATATATATATATATATATATATTACACTGTGTGTGTATATATATATATATATAGTTCGTGAATGTAAAATATAAGCATTTGTTTAGGCAGTGAATATTTATGATATAGGCTATATTTGCTGATTGCGCCTTTGATAATTACGTCGACTGTTTGAGCAATGCGTTTTTTCAGTTGACTAAATGGTAAGCATCGTTTCCCGCTTTGTTTCAAAACGAGTTGATCATTGAGGCAGTTAATCGAATGTATATATTATCTTGCCTATATTTAAAATGAGCAATCGTGTAACTTTGCTCGATGGTCACGAAAGGGCTTTTCGGGACGCCGAGACAAGAGGCCGAAAACCGGGACATCTGGCAACCCTATATATGTAAGAACTGGCAAACTACCCTACACCGAACAAAGTACATGTAATAATACATACCATTTACAGTATAAAATATGACCACAAAATTTTCAGGAACGATAATTTGATCAAAGTGAAACGTTAGTTAGGCTTGACTAATGTATTTTCCGTCTTACATGATTAAAGTTTCTGGTACATTTTCAATATTATTATAAAAATCTTGAAAATTTGATCGTTCGTCTCATTATGAACCAGACAAGTTCTAATCTGCAACCTAATGAGGTTATTAACATGTATTTGCTCATTTAAGAACCCTTAAAAAGTGCCTTTAATACCTTTAAAAATGAGAGATTATGAAATTAACTGATGTTTATCGTAATTACTTATCAAATAGCGATTTTCAGGTATTTTTCATTTCACTCACAAACTTCAATCTGATGCACTTTTTTTTCTTTCTGAAGTCGAGTTTCCACTTCAGCTGTACGGCAAACATACAGGGTATTCAAAAAGAAACGTAACCCCAAAATAGAAAAAAAAAGGGAGCTATTGAAGAATAGGGACCCCAGCCTTCTTTAGTTAGGCTTATAAGGCTAACTAACGAAAATATCACGACCTAACCTAACCAATCGTTAGGTTAACTGTACGCCCTTGACGATTGGTTAGGTTAGGTCATGATATTTTCGTTAGTTAGCCTCATAAAGCTAACTAAAGAAGGCTGGGGTCCCTATTCTTCAATAGCTCCAAAAAAAGGGTTTGGTTAAAATGATATATACATTCCCTAATGGGTTGCGTTTCTTTTTGAACACCCTGTATAAATATATTAAAAACACCCTAAACCTCGACGGTAAGAGGAAGAAGCTATTATTTTTCGATTTCGTCCAAGCTTCGTGCGTGGTGCTTATTTCTTCCTTTCATTATTTCATTTTTTCCACGTTTCTTTTATGTCACACACACACACACACCACACACACACACACACACACACACACACACACTGTATTTTAAAAATGTAATAAAACCCCCTTTCGGCACTTTTTATCTTTCGTGTATCACCATAACTTCAAAGCACGCGTGAAAAAATAGGTTATATCGCTCGGCGGAATATTTATTTTACCCCCAAACCGTAACTTTTATATTAAATAAAACTCCACCCTTTCAACGGATAGTCAATCACTGGCACTCATAAATGATGTACAAATAACGGTAGAAGAACACGTAACCAATACAATAATTTAATTTAATATTGAATTCTATGTATTGTTATTTTCATAAAGGCTGAACGGGTCTCAGAAATTGAATTGCGAATGTGGATATTACTTACGCTGTATTGCTTTGTTTGCTAAAGACGTGTTTCTAAATTTTATACTATTTTTGGAGAACTTCAAAACGAAGGAGGAAAAAGTTTCACTATTTATACAGAGACTATTATTATTAAAAGCATTTTATATTTACACGTTTTTACTTGGTTAAATTTCTACGATTCTCCTTCTTTCACATACACATACAGGCCCATTATACTATATATATATATATATATATATATATATAAGCACACCGGACAAAAAATTAGTCACCCCTACTAGCACCGATAGTAGGAAGTTCAAGGTCACACAGAGGGCGCTGATGTAGCATTGGTAAGTGAGAAGTAGCGGTGACGTAGCACACAGGATCAGATCTGTTTCGTGAGGTGGTGAAGAACAAAGTGTGTGTTGGATATAGTCTGCAAAATGGGTCGTGAGGCAGACGTTACTCAGTGGCAAAAAGGAGCCATCGTGTTTGGCAGAGCCCACGGACACAAAATGTCTGAAGTAGCCCAATTTGTTGGTGTGTCAACGCGTACTGTCCAGCGAGTTTACAAAGAGTGGTGTAGTTCGCAATCAACTGAAAATCGACGGCGTAACTGTGGCCGGAAAACAATTCTCGACAATAGGGGCCGCCGCCATGTTTCTCGTCTAGTAACTGCAAATCGTTTTCAAACCAGAGAACAATTGCTCCAAGAAACCAATGAGGTTCTCCAGCGACCAATTTCCGAACGGACATTGCGACGAGAACTGCATGCGATGGACATCTGGAGCAGGGTACCACGGAAGAGGCCGCTGTTAACAGCAAGTCACAACTTGGCACGTTATAAATGGGCTCAGAGGCACAAAAACTGGACTGCGGCAGATTGGAAACGTGTAATTTGGTCCGATGAGTCCCGTTTTTGTTTGTTCTCCAATGATGGGAGGCGACGAGTACATCGCAGGTCCAATGAAGCCTTTAATCCTGAATGCGTCGAAGGTGTTGTTCAGGCTGGAGGTGGTTCCGTGATTCTGGGGATGTTTTTCGTACCACGAAATGGGCCCTCTCGTTTCAGTGACGATGAATTTGAACCAGCAGGCGTACCTCCGCATACTAAACTCGCCGGATTCGTGCGGTTATCAAGGCCAGAGGCGCCGTCACACGTTATTAGGTACATTCTGAGAGGGGTGACTAATTTTTTGTCCGGTGTGCTTATATATATATATATATATTATATATATATATATATATAATGATAAAAATAACCACGAAGGAAAAAGGAAACAGAATGGTGCTCAAGCGCTTTCGTCTAATGACATCCTCAGGAACAAAGTATTCCTGAGGATGTCATTAGACGAAAGCGCTTGAGCACCATTCTGTGTTTCCTTTTTCCTTCGTGGTTATTTTTATCATTATATATAATATATATATATATATATATATATATATATATATATATATATATATATATATATATATATATAGTATAATGGGCCTGTATGTGTATGTGAAAGAAGGAGAATCGTAGAAATTTAACCAAGTAAAAACGTGTAAATATAAAATGCTTTTAACAATAATAGTCTCTGTATAAATAGTGAAACTTTTTTCCTCCTTCGTTTTGAAGTTCTCCAAAAATAGTAGAAAATTTAGAAACACGTTTTTGCGCAATTTTCCCCAGTTTGTATTGCAGATACCCCTCACCCCTAGTTATTACCAGTCCAGGTGCATCATTTGTCAGAAGCAAGATGCCCCATAAGTTTGTGTTTCCTCCCCAAGGCAGTACAAATTTACCTGTACCAATCACAATTGCAGTCACAGTTTCTTGCTCTACACAAACTGGACCAAAAAACCGCACACACACACACACACACACACACACACACGTGTGTATATATATATATATATATATATATATATATATATATATATATATATAGAGAGAGAGAGAGAGAGAGAGAGAGAGAGAGAGAGAGAGATTCCTAAGGACCTCAGAAACGTAACGGGGTCAAAGTTGAAGTCTTCAAGAAAAGACTGGATGCCTGGCTCAGGACAGTACCAGATGAGCCGGGCGTGCCTGGCTTGACCTCCGTGTGAAGAGAGACCAACGCACGAAACAACATAAGGTTCATAAGGTGTATATATACTGTATATATTATTTCTTGTTTAAGGCTTAAAAATTTGATTTCATATGAAGACCGCTCTTGCATCCGTTGTTATGGAGATAAATGCTTATTAATGTTTTTCCGGTCGTTTCACTCAAATCACTAATAATGCTTAGGGATATTTAACCTCCTTCGCAATGCCAAACTTTATGTGACGCGGGACACCTACAGCTTTACGTAGGATACGAACCATCTACAGGTCGCTATTTCAACGCAGTGGAGGGACAGACCAACGCCATTTCACAAGTGGATGGGTGACCATCCTCTATGTTCAAATGCTGTCGCATCGAAATAAGGCGAGGCAAAACCCGAGACACAACGGTCGTTACATTTAGTATCACTATTAATTTAGCATTTGAAACAAGGCAGGAAGTTCGCTTTGTAATGCGTTCTTACCTTAACTGTTTCATTTTTTTAAATCCCCAAATAACCGAGATTACGATAGAGAATAAGTATTTATACAGCGGACCCCCGCTATCCGAGATTAATTGGTTCCAAAAAAACATCTCGGATAGCGGAACCTCGGTTAACGGTACCATACTTTACATGTTATAAGGCTAACTGGTTCCAGAAAACTAAAACTGACCCTTATCACCACAAAATCTAACTTTTAAGGCCCTACAGTATTCTTAATTTAAATTAAATAGTATTAAGTACAGTATTATTATGTGTTACTTTTTGAAAATAAAGAATTAAATTATAATGAATACAGTACTGTATTAATTAAATTAAATTAAATGCACTCAAAAATTAACACTGACCAGAACAACAATGTGACTGGGCTTGCTGGAAAGATTGACTGGAAAGATGGTGGTGTTGTTTTATTGTTTGGAAGAGAGTCTCCTTCCATAAAGGCATCTGGTAGTTCAGGCAATTGGTCGTGTTTTGAGAGCTTGAAGAGGTTCCTGAAGTTGATGGTTTTTGGTCATTTTGTTGTACAGAAGAAGTCCTCTTCGGTTTGAAAACTATCAATCAGTGTCTGCTTGTGCTTGGTCATTTCTTGGAGTTGAGTTCGGTATGAGAGGAGCGCTGAATTGATGGTGCTGTATGTCGTGTAGGCTCTGCCATGGATGGGATCTCTTTCCATGATTTTCCATCGCTTGCTTGAGGGCATTCTAGAACAAACATGTGATGTTGGTCGGTATCTCGATCAGCGGGGCAAATCTCGGTTAACGGATAAATGGTTCTTTATGGAAAATCTCGATCGTGCGAAACCTCGGTTATGGAGATCCTTGGATAGCGGAGGTCCACTATATGATTATATCCAACTAATAGATTTCGGCCTGTAAAGCGTGTACGCTTGCTAAAGACAATTTATGGCGGTATGCAAATTATACTCATCTATGCAAACTCTGTACATACTTGTAAATAAAAAATAAATAAAATATACAGGGTGTTCTAAAATTAGCTTGTAAACTCTTATGTGAACGCAATATCAACAAAAATTATGCGATATTAACAATTTTATTTCAAATACAGCAACAATAAAAAAATCAACAATAATTGTTTATTTTAGATGTCAAAGTGTCTTCTTTCAACTTGAACACATTGTTCACAACGTTCGACTACTAATCGACAAACATATAAAAGTTTACTACCTAATTTTAGAACACCCTGTATAAATAAAAATAAAATTTAAAGAAATGTCTGCACTTCTCGCTTTCATTACAAAAAAAAAAAAAATATTATTTGATAATTTTTATTATAAAATTTCTTATTAAAAAGCTTATTTTCATCCCATTATATTAAGTTTATCATATTTATCATATGTTTATTCAATTTTAATTATGAATTTTGCGAAAAGTATTATTTTTTATCCTAAAATCGGTTATTTTATTTAATTATGTTAAAACATTTGATTGATTACCCCTCCGTCAGGACTACTGTCGATCAAGAAATATTATGTGGTCCACAATCAGTCCCCAAAAATCTATCTTTCCTGATATTGCTTCCCCCCACATCTTGCCGCAATACCCGTCTTGAAAATTTTGTACTACTCGGTTGAGGAGGGAAACCTGCGTATAGAGTCTACAGGGTGAAAAAAAAAATAAATATAAAATGTTGAATGAAATTGAGGAAGAAAATCAAAGCAATAAAACTTTTCAAGATTAATAAAATGCGAATATCCAAATAATAATATCATAAAAGGATGGGACCATTATTGTAAAAGGATGGTGACCTGGTGACCGCATGTAAATAATAATAAATAAAAAAAATTATAAAATATACGTAAATAATTACAGAAAGCAATAACGCTTCCATATCAAATGCCAGGGTAAACAAA
>JAJOZX010002439.1:577500-617500 GCA_023014485.1 Bathynomus jamesi
GAGACTCGAAACATTTAATATATTTTAATTGAATTAAAAAGTAAATTGAACAGATATTAACCCTTAACTACTATCATTATTTCCCATGATATAAAATAAGCAATTTTTTTTTTATTGGAGTTGTTTAACCTCCGTCATAACATCTAAGGTCATATGACGGAGGGGACCTACTAAAGCTTTACGTGGGATCCGAACCACGGGTCGCTACTTAATCTGGGCGCGGAGGACGGTCTCGCATCCAACTACTACCCAGACCCAATGTAGCTTAACTTCGCTGATCTCCGGGAGGCGGTGTTACGACATCGGCCACGACGTAGCCGAAAATAAGCAAATGTACTCAGGGTCAGAATTGATCGAACGATAGTAGCTGAGGGTTAAATACATAATCTTATAAGTAGATACATATTAATATAAGTATAATTAAGTATTTACTTAATTTATTTTAATTTATGATGGAAAAGAAAGCAAGAATGAAAAAGTCCTACAGTTTTTTTTATGTTTTTAACAAAAAGAAGAAAAATATTAGACGTTAAAGAATAAACGCTCACAACTAAAAGAAAGAAATTTCCAAACTAAAAGAATTTAATCTTTTAAACTAAAAGAATTACGTTTTCAGAGCAACAATGTTTAAACTTTCATATTAAAATAAAATTACAATTAATTTCTTATTAGTATTTTAGTAATTTAGAATCTGAATCTTTGAATTTAAAGTCTGTTTTTGTTTATTTTAAAACAATTCATTTTATTTTAATTTAAAAATCATTTTACAAAACAAAAAAAAAAAACTTTAATTTCAAGAATAAAGTTGGTCTCACGTAATTAAAGGTTAATTTTCTTTTGATTTCAAGGAAATTTTACAGCACAGCAAAGATTTTTCACTATATTATGGCGAATTTTTTTCTCTTATAAAGTTACCAACGAGTGCCATGAATAATCTTCCCCTGAGTATCCTATCGTGCGCTTAATATATTTAATAATTAATAGGTATAAAATAGGTTCCTTAAAAACAGAGACGTGGTTTACCCTTTTTATTTTTTAATTATTTACCCTTTAAAAGGAGGATGAATTTGAGCTTTATTTATAGATTAATAATTATTTACCCTTTAAAAGGAGGATGAATTCGAGCTTTATTTATAGATTAGAGACTAGCCCGATGTTTTATCAGAGGTAAGTGTAATTGGAGGCTATGGAGGCCGGGTATGAATTCAGAGACTGAATTCTCAAATGATACCTTTATTGCGGTAGAGATAGGAAGTTTGATCTGATCACAAAACTTCCGAAATGATTGTAAAATTTATGAGAAAGATTCTCTGATATTTTAGAAATTTAGGAATTATTTTTGTGAAATAGAAATATTGATGTTAATTTTGTTAATATAGTAGGAGTTTGAGGCCGGGTCTGGGTTCAGATTGGTGTTGTGTCAATAAGGTAACATTCGGGAGTTTCTTGGCGCGGAGCGGTGTTCCATTTACTTATGTATTATAAGAAACCACTTATCAAAATCACTTTAATACGTCCTTTAATGAGTCCTTTCTCTTATCTTCTCTTTATTTCTCGATTTCGATCGACGAGAAATTTTCGGAATCAAAACCTTTGCATTGCTGAGTTAAAATAAAGGAAAACCACTCTCTTCCCTCTGTATATTTGTTTAAGTCGATACTTAAGGAGTCTGTTTACAGGGAAAGTTAGTTAGGATAGAGTCGAAGAATCACTGTTTATTTTTGTTAAGTGCATGTACTGTAGAAAGAGGCGTTGGACAGGTTTGGCTCCATCACTCAAGAGCTCTCAACCCTAGTGCGAATTCTTGTGAGTCAATTTTAGTATATCACTTATCTACCTTTAGGGAAGTTATACGCTCGAAACACTGTTCTTTGAAAGTACTCTCAGATTTAAAAAAATAAAGTTAACAAATTGTCTTTCAAAGTTATCAAGGGAAGCTGCCCTTTTTATTCAAAGTACATGATATAAAAAGAAAATATCCTTTGGCCAGGATGCGAATTCAGCCAATTTTAATTTAGTTTCAGCAGTAATAATTAACGGGCACTTTATCATTAACTTACAACGTTTTTCTTTTTTTTTTACTAAGAAAGAAAGTTCTTACACTGCATCATTCAAATCAACTCAAGTACCAAGTTATCAAAACTTAAAGACAAGTGATTTACAAGGATAGTGAACTGCGGAGAAAATGTTTATATCTGCCACAGGAGCTACCATCACGTTTGTTAGTTTATCTCAGAACTTTTAAAGTACAGTTGCAAATTATTGTACAAAACATAATAATTGCGATATTATATTAAGGCAGTACTTTAACTTATAATGATGGTATGTTTCGACTCTCCATTTTTGTAACATATGATATCTATTTTATTTTGTAAAGAACGTGAGGGATATAAAATAAAACAAATCCTTGACAAGTAAATGATAGTAAAATTATATATATATATATATACAAACTCAGAATGGTTCCCTGAGAACATTATATGTTAAACACAGACCGTGCATGGAACAAGGAACTCTTCTGGGAAAATTAAATCCACTATAGTCCGAATAAGTAATGGTAAATGACAAATACCATAGTTTTTTTCCTTTTTCATGATTTTAGCCCGACGTGGGCAACGGGTCTCTCGCAAAGAGATCCCATAAATATAGCTTCCCTCACCAGCTATCTGCAAAGCAGACAGGATCCACGTCCCAAAGCTGGATCCTGTCTGCTTTGCAGATAGCTGGTGAGGGAAGCTATATTTATGGGATCTCTTTGCGAGAGACCCGTTGCCCACGTCGGGCTAAAATCATGAAAAAGGAAAAAAACTATGGTATTTGTCATTTACCATTACTTATTCGGACTATAGTGGATTTAATTTTCCCAGAAGAGTTCCTTGTTCCATGCACGGTCTGTGTTTAACATATAATGTTCTCAGGGAACCATTCTGAGTTTGTGTATACTAAACGGACGTGTTTCGTGCCTTGAAAAGTGGACGCTCAATGTCCCGGTTGAGGTTTAAGTTTTGTTTTTTTTTGGCTAAAAATACAATAGTTACCCCCTTTTTCTTTGATTTATTCAACACGACGTGAATGCAACGAGTCTTTTACTTATATAGAGGTTCTGAGTGTAGGGATCTAGGCTTGCTTTAAACCCTAGATCCACGTCCCAAAGCTGGATCCTGTCTGCTTTGCAGATAGCTGGTGAGGGAAGCTATATTTATGGGATCTCTTTGCGAGAGACCCGTTGCCCACGTCGGGCTAAAATCATGAAAAAGGAAAAAAACTATGGTATTTGTCATTTACCATTACTTATTCGGACTATAGTGGATTTAATTTTCCCAGAAGAGTTCCTTGTTCCATGCACGGTCTGTGTTAACATATAATGTTCTCAGGGAACCATTCTGAGTTTGTGTATACTAAACGGACGTGTTTCGTGCCTTGAAAAGTGGACGCTCAATGTCCCGGTTGAGGTTTAAGTTTTGTTTTTTTTTGGCTAAAAATACAATAGTTACCCCCTTTTCTTTGATTTATTCAACACGACGTGAATGCAACGAGTCTTTTACTTATATAGAGGTTCTGAGTGTAGGGATCTAGGCTTGCTTTAAACCCTAGATCCACGTCCCAAAGCTGGATCCTGTCTGCTTTGCAGATAGCTGGTGAGGGAAGCTATATTTATGGGATCTCTTTGCGAGAGACCCGTTGCCCACGTCGGGCTAAAATCATGAAAAAGGAAAAAAACTATGGTATTTGTCATTTACCATTACTTATTCGGACTATAGTGGATTTAATTTTCCCAGAAGAGTTCCTTGTTCCATGCACGGTCTGTGTTTAACATATATATATATATATATATATATATATATATATATATCAGTGGTGTCGGGTAAACTATAATTTATCCAGGGCTAACTAGCTTTCTAAAGCTAGTGTTCTTACCTCATTTGTAGAGTAACACAGCCCGTCTGTTTTTCTGTTCTGCGAATTTCTTGATGACTTTCTGGTTGAAATTGGCTATTTTTGCTATAAAGTTTCTTTCAATCGAAAGAACTGCCGTTCTATTTAGTCGGTCTTGTCCGATGGTGTTCCTCAGGCAGGTTTTTACTCTTTTCAGAGAACTGAAACATCTTTCAGATTGAGCTGTTACGATGGGCGATGTTAGGCCAATGTTTAACAGTTTAACGATTTCAGAAAAAGCAGACATCAAATTGTTTTCAGATAGAAAGCAGTACAATTCATTAATTGTTTTTATATTTTTAAATTCTTCATTGTTGCACAGAACGCGTACCTCACTTTTTAGTTTTTCTTCTTCAAAAAATGGATAGAATTTACAAGATTCACGTATATTTGTAGGAAATTCTTTTCTGAACGCAGCAAATTTTGTAGGATCAACTAAAGTGAAGCACTCAAGATGTTCAGTTGCATCAAACCGGTCTGCAGCCTCTTGTAGCATAAGATCACAGCATTCGATTGCACAGGCTTTTTGTTGTCTTTTCTTCTTCGTTTTGTTTCAGTAGATTGTTCCGAATCACCAGGTAACTCTGACACCTTTTGACGAATTTCTTTTATAGTTGTACAAAACGAGTAAAGATGTTGCTTGACAGAAACGGGCGTTGTAATTTCTTTTTTTCGAAGAATGTTATAGAACAACTCAATTACCGGCATAATTTCACTAAATATATTACGAAAGAAAATAAACTGACCATTCTCCACGAAGTTCAGTAGAGCACTTGCTTGTTATCAGCAAGATATCAGCAAGTATCAGCAAGAACCGTTAGGTTCATTCTGGATTTGTTCGAAGCACTGCGTCAATGATGCTTTATTTTCATAACGGAATTTATGATTCTGCTCTGAAAATTTCATCTGGTTACAATCGCTCGAGGAGACGTTCTCCGTAAACTTCTTGCAGCATGGCTTTCTTTTGGAAGAATGTGAGAAAAAAGAAGAGAATGAAGTCAAGTTAGCAAACAATATCCTGACGGGAGCAACAGCAGAGCAAACGTTTTGCATAACAAGTTTAATTGATGGGCATAACAGTGTACAAAATGAGCATGAGGATAGGCTTCTCTTATCAATTTCTGTACTCCGATGCAGGAGAGAGATTCTCCTTATCACTGGATGAATGGACCTCTAAACGAAATAGAAGGTACATGTGCCTGAACATTCATGCTACTGGCAAAAAAATTCATCGATTTGGTATGATACGAGTACATGGCAGCATGCCAGCAACCAAGGCAGTTGAGATGGTCACTGACAAGCTGAACAAGTTTGGCTTGGATCTAAAAGAGGACATTGTTGCTGTTGTCACTGATGGCGCTTCTGTGATGAAAAAGATGGACCAGTTGATGGGTGTGAGCCACCAGCTTTGTTAGTCATGGGATTCATTTAGCTGTTGTTGATGTCCTCTATAAAAAGTCTGGTAAACATTATGAAGAAAAAGAAATGCAAGAGACTGAAGATTCCAAAGATACAGAGTCAGAAGAAGATGGTGAAGAAGAGAGGACAGAGAATGAATTCTGGCATGAAGTAGTCCCGGATCACAACATTGAGTTTAGAGATGATTTTCGGGTTGTAATTGAAAAGATTCGGAAAATTGTGCGAATGTTTCGCAGATCTCCTGTCAGAAATGATGCTTTCCAAAAACTATGCAAAGCTCAAAAGGGAAAAGAATTATCTTTGCTTATAGATACTCGTACATGATGGAACTCCATGCTCATGATGTTAAGGAGGTTCTTAGAACTGAAAAGCTGTGTTGCAAATGCTTTAAGTGATCTTTCAACCATGGATCTTTTTCCATCTGCAGAAGAGATGAAGCTCATTTCAGAAATTGTGGAGGCCTTAGAAGTAGTGGAAGTTAGTGCCCTGGCATTGGGCAGGAGGGACTGTCACTTGATCAAGGCTGAGAAAATTTTTGAGTTTATGTTGAAGAAGCTGAATGAACAGGAAAGCATGATAGGGAAAAAATGAATCTGGCTATACATCAAAGGCTTAAAGAAAGAAGAAATACACATCTTGTGGGCTTATTGCGCTATTTAGAGGACCCAAGTACATATGACTCACTTTTGGCAGGTGCTTCCCTGCTCCCATGTTCATCTAAGCTTGAGCTTGCTAAAACAGCCAAGGATGTTTACATTCGTCTCTTTGCAAACTGTGGTAGCAATAGTGAGTTTGTGGGAGACTGTGATGAAGATGATCAAACTGTTGATGACACAGAGCCACCAAAGAAAATGAATGAGCAAGAGGGAGGAACTGGATGCTTTTCCAATAGAGAAAAAGAAAGTAATATCTGAAGCACTGGGTAAAGACTCCTCACCCCAAGAAGTCATCAAGTGTTTGAAGAGAGAAATGGCTGTCCTAGAGAGGACCAACAAACTTACAGATTCATTGTTCATTGGAGACGATATTCAATGCTTTGACAATACCTTCAACTAGTGTAGAGGCAGAAAGAAGTTTCAATGCAGCAGGACTCTGTATCACTAAGCTGCGCACATCTTTGAATGACGAAACTATTGATAAACTGTGTTTTCTTAGGTCGTATCTGATGCAAAAGAAACAATAACTACTCTCGTGTAAAGAAACAATAAGAAGAGAAATGACTGTTTTGTAGAGTACTAAGGAATGTCCAAACATTTTGTTTGTTATTTTTCTGTTTTTTTTTTTCATAAAAGAAGCAATAAATTTAGAGAAATATTTTATAGAGTACTAAGGAATGTCCAACTGTTTTGTTTGTTATCTTTTCTATGCTATTTTTTATGCAAAGGTAGTAATAAATTTATTTAAATCTCATTTTATAAGCATTTTATTTTTAACAATTTTATTCGAGTAATCATTGATTAATTAGAAAAGTTAATCATTAATCATTTTTTTCAAAAATTATTAATTAATCATGCCCTAATTCATAAGCCTGTACAACTAACTTATTTTTCAAATTGTACACCTCCATTTCTTCAAGAATAGAATGCACTTAGTTTTGCTAGCAGCAGATCCAGGAGCGGCTCGCAGGTAGGCACTGTGGAACTGCAGCACCCCCATGATCTTATGATCTTTATATTTAAATATTTAAAATAGCCTCTCTGATTGTTTTTTTTTCAATGAACTTTGAGTTTTTAAATCAGATTATATCCTTTTTCCTTAAACTATTTCAATGCCGAGCGAATGAATCACGAAAGTAGCTTCAGCCTTCCCGTGGAACTGCGTACTTAACAGTTCCAAGACTTTGTTCGAAACGCTTGAAACCTCGGTGGCGGACGTACGAAGAGCGAGTCAGAATCGCGGGTTTAAGAGGATCCAAAGCACTGTGGACAGAGCAGTGCCGATTTGTTTGTTTGACGTGGTAGTTGTGTTGCTGTATCGTTTGTTAATTCGAAATTTAATTTCCGAATTGCATTTATCAATGATTCGTTATCATATATTTTTTGTCGTGAGATTGAAGTTAATTATATAATAATTGGATTATTTACAATATATAGCTTTCATTTCTTAGAATATTTTTTCGCTCAGAATAAAAACAGAAGAATGGAATTTGTTTATAAATAAAATTTTTGGCAAATTCGAAATTACCCGTTAAGCGTAAGTACCCTATAATTGATTTTATGATACTATTTTACTTATTTTTATGACTGAGTAGTGAGTAGTTATCTATTTATTTATTCGACTTTCTCTCTCTCTCATATATATATATATATATATATATATATATAATCGACACAATTGTTCGCAATTTCTGAGGCAGCACCCCTATAACTGAAAGTCACGAGCCGTCACTGCAGATCTGTCTTTTAGTTCTACAAAGCCATGGAATATTTCTACTATTTCAGTGCCCATGACAAGCCGCAATATGATAACAAGTGATATATTGGAAATAGCTGTGGTCTCATCAGCCTGAAGTGACACGAACATTGCTTCATTGACTTTCTCATGTGGAGCATCTTTATATAAACAGAAAGCATACAGTCCAGCAATTCATTTTTGATAGTAGCAGAAGTGTGTTTTGAAACAGTTGCATTTTGTAAATGTTCGTGCAACTGACTGTCTAATTTGGCAAAGTTTACTTAAATGATTCAAGAATACGCCTTTGTTGAGAGATTTTTTGTTTTATCATGACTTCGGATAGCAAGTTCATGGTTGCCATAAAATTTAAAACAGTCAATGATTCTATTTAAAACCTTCCTATTCTTGTCTACTAATTCGTTCTGTCGTTGGACTGAAATCTTATGCCCTGCTTCTAACTGCGTTGCACTATTCACTTTTCCAAGTAAATTTGTTTTTAAACAATTACCGATGTGACAAGAAGTTTATTCATGTGTTTTTATTTTTTCTGAGAGGTGTTTCAGATCTTTTACACCATTACGAGTCCAAGCAAGTTCACCTCCAAACAACAAGCATTTGAAACAGTATAAACTTTTACGATTTTCACTAGCTGTTAGCCATGGCTTTCTGTTATACCATTCAATATTAAATGTTCTTGATCGTGTTTTGTGTTTGATTTATTAATAAATTAGGTTGATAAGGCCTTAATTCTTTAATTAACAATTTAGTTTGTAAATCTAATCCACTAAATGGATTATCTAACAAAAAGTCATCCTCATTCATTGTTAAGCACTTCACTCGCGGGATAGCCTATGAGCGGGTAGGCACAACACAACCATGTTTAGCTCGAGCTGACGGGCGACTGATTTCAGCTAGCCCCGTTTACCAGAATCACACCCAGATCCCCCTCCCTCCCTCTTCCTTCCCTTCCCCTGTACTCCCCTGCGACAATCGTGAAGTAGCCCCACTGGCCAACGTTTTTGCTGCTACCAGCTATCAGCGTACAGAAGAAAGGTTTGGCTTATATTATAGGCAACTTTTATACATATTGAAATTGAGATGTGGAATGAATGGCAATTTATGGTCAAATTCGGATGTTTCATAAATGATGAAATATTCATGCGGGGCTAAGTCCCGGAAGCCCTCATGCACGCAACGCCACTGATATATCATATATATATATATATATATATATATATATATATCAGGGATGGGAAACATACTTTTTTAGTCCAGTTTTCGATTTCAGTTTAAGTTTGGAAAAATATCGATTTCAGTTTCGATTTAAGTTTTTAATTTTTTTTCGATTTGAGTTTATTTTTCGACTCAAGTTTTATATTTTTCGGTTCGATTCAATTTAAATTTCGATTCCAGTGTTTTTTTCAGATTTCTTTAAGAATTTCTTTGTACTATTTATATTATTTTTTTGGGGTGGGGGGGCACCCTATTGACAAATTCAGATTTGATTTTATATTTGTATTTGCATTCGATTTCTGTTTTTCAAAGAGAGAATTTGCTTGAGTAACTATCTTTACTTTTATATGATTAAACATGTAAGCATCTAGAGCCAACTGAATCAGCACGAAACACATCTTTTTTTTTACTTATTCGCTTCATTTCTTTCACGTAAAGTTTTATTTAACAAAAAACTTTCAATTCGAAATGTTTTATTAATTCGTACACTTTTTAAATTTTAAAGCACACGACACGTAGAAAATATATAAATAATAGTATTAGAAAGGGGAATTAAATACACCTCTGTTTATCATATACAAAATACAAATAGCTCGTAAACTCACATGTTAAAATTAGAACGAACAATTAAAATAGTGTCAGTGTTTTCGGGCAACAAATTGTTTCTTTGAGGACTTAAAATCAGTCTGAAAAGAGAAAAAAGCCGTTCCACACTAACGGAACTAAAAGCCGTTCCACATCTAATTAAAGGATAAATGGATATTTTAAATCCATACAGAGGTTAAGTTGCAAAATCCAAATGCTCCTCAAAACTGAAAAGCAAAACTGTTATTTTTAATCTATATGAATTCAGATTTCAGTTTTTTATTGTTTTTCAATTTCAGTTCAATTTTCGATTTTAGTTGTCAGAATTTTTTCAGTTCGAGTTTTTTTCGATTTCAGTTCATAAAATAATATCAGTTTTATCAGTTTATCGATTCCAGTTCGATTCAGTTTCCTATCCCTCATATATATATATATATATATGAAAATTATTTCACGAAAGTAACACCTGAAAAATATTTATGATGAAAAAAACCACGAAGGAAAGGAAACACAGAATGGTGCTCAAGCGCTTTCGTCTAATGACATCCTCAGGAACACTGAAGTAAATAAAGAGTTCGAGACTATACAGGGCGTCCCAAAAAAATGTATACACACTTTAACAGCTGATAGCTCAATTGATGTTTCTTTCTTTCCAAGTTAAACCCATTAGAATTAATAATGGCAGTCAGACTAAGCTTTGAACAAAGGAAATTCATTCTAAAATGCTACTGGAAGTGTGAAAACGCAGTTGAAGTGCAAAGACAGTTTAGGAGGGAGTTTCAAACAGATCCACCAACGCGACATACCATCACTCGAATTAGAGATAAGTTTGAAGCCGATGGAACTGTTCAGAATGTCCACAAGAAGCGTTCCGGAAGACCACGGACATCGACAAGCCCCACAAAGCAAGAAAGAGTACTGGAAACGTATCACCAAAGTCCAAGAAAATCTGTGCGGCAAGCGAGTCGTGAGGTAGGAATTTCAGAATCGTCTGTCCAACGCATTTTGAAGCGCTGTCAATGGAAAAGTTACATTCCAAGATTAGTCCATGCTATTAATGAAGATGATCCGGACCGAAGAGTGGAGTATTGCGAGTGGTACTTGGCACGATGTGGATGTGGATTGGACGAAGGGGTTTCGTAGAATACCCTCCGCGTTCACCAGACCTCACACCACTAGACTTTTTTTATGGGGATACTTAAAAGACAAAGTCTACGCTATAAAACCTGCAACAGTCGCTGAATTGAGAGCAGCCATTGAACGAGAATGCACACAAATACCAAACGAAATGTTTCGTGATGTTTGCGATTCCATTGCTTCGCGTTATCAGCAGTGCCTGGACCAGAACGGACGTCAGTTTGAAAACAGGCGTTGACAAAACAATTAAATAATGTCTGTAGATTCTATTACATTTTGAAAATGAAATGTATTTTAATAAACACTGCCTTTATAATTATTTAAAGTGTGTATACATTTTTTTTGGGACGCCCTGTATATAGGTCACAAAAAAAAAAAAATATATATATATAATAAATATAGAAATAAAAATTATGGGAGGAGCATACAAATTTGTAAAGAAAAACTACCAATTTTACCACTTTGCCCTTCTTGTCTAAATCCGTTCTGAACGAATTCAAAACAACAGGATCAAATGGATTGTTTACAACCAATTTTATAGATAATGCCTGAATTATATATGGGTCACCAAAAAAAATAAAAAATTATAAAAATAAATTGAAAAATAAAAATTGTAAGAGGAGCATACAAATTTATAAGGGAAAACTACCAAAGTTTTAGCACTCTGCCCTTCTTGTCTACATCCGTTCTGAATGAATTCAAACCAACAGGATCAAGTGGAAAAAGACCTTGGCTCATGTTAAAGTTATTTGTAAGTTGGATGATAGCAGACTCAAGAATATTTCTATTAACAATGTTGCTAGAGTGAAACAAAACTGAAGCATTATTCCAATCAATACAGTGGGATAACTCTGACAAATGGACGAAAAAGGCACTGGACGACTGTCCCGTTCTAACAGAATATTGATGCTGTTTTACACGCGTGTGCAAATCCTTTCCCGTCTGACCACTGTGAAAGGAATCACATTGTTTACAACCAATTTTATAGATAATGCCTGAGTTATTTGTAGGGCTATTTTTAACTACGATATTTTTCACAATATTGTCATATGAAAATACTACATTAATATTCAAAAGTTTAAGTACATTAGCAATGCATAAAAAGTCTGGGAAAAATGGAAGTACTAAAATATTTTTTGACAAAGTACGAGTGTTATTATTCACACGATAGAAGGTTCGTTTTGCCTTGTTAAGACAAGATTCCATAAACGCAGGTGGGTAGCACAGATCACTTCCAATACCGTTGATATTTTCCAATTGCATCCATGTATTCCGGACTGGTGATCCTAAGAGCGCGGAGAAACATTGAAGAAAATATGGCCTTCTTAATGGGGGTGTCATGTTCAGAGTAAAAGTGTACGTAGGACAAATCGTTTTTTTTTTTCCGATAGATACTAAACTTAAAACCTGGGCTTTCCCTATGTACACGCACATCCAAAAACGAGATTGAGTTGTCTTGTTCCACTTCTAAAGTAAACTTAATGGAGGAGACTTGATCATAGGGAAAGCCCAGGTCCAGTGCCCCTTTTGTCCATTTGTCAGAGTTATCCCACTGTATTGATCGGAATAATGCTTCAGTTTTGTTTCACTCTAGCAACATTGTTAATAGAAATATTCTTGAGTCTGCTATTATCCAACTTACAAATAATTTTAACATGAACCAAGGTCTTTTTCCACTTGATCCTGTTGTTTTGAATTCGTTCAGAACGGAATTAGACAAGAAGGGCAGAGTGCTAAAACTTTGGTAGTTTTCCCTTATAAATTTGTATGCTCCACTTACAATTTTTATTTTTCAATTTTTTTTAGAATTTTTAAATTTTTTGGTGACCTAAATATAATTCAGGCATTATCTATAAAATTGATTGTAAACAATCCATTTGATCCTGTTGTTTTGAATTCGTTCAGAACGGAATTAGACAAGAAGGGCAGAGTGCTAAAACTTTGGTAGTTTTCCCTTATAAATTTGTATGCTCTTACAATTTTTATTTTTCAATTTATTTTTATATTTTATTTTTTTGTGACCTATATATAATTCAGGCATTATCTATAAAATTGATTGTAAACAATCCATTTGATCCTGTTGTTTTGAATTCGTTCAGAACGGATTTAGACAAGAAGGGCAAAGTGCTAAAATTGGTAGTTTTTCCTTACAAATTTGTATGCTCCTCCCACAATTTTTATTTCTATATTTATTATACAGTAGATATGTATTTTTTTGTGACCTATATATAGTCTCGAACTCTTTATTTACTTCAGTGTTCCTGAGGATGTCATTAGACGAAAGCGCTTGAGCACCATTCTGTGTTTCCTTTCCTTCGTGGTTTTTTCATCATATATATATATATATATATATATATATATATATATATATATATATATATATATGTACTTACTTTGTGTTACTTTGTGTGGGTTCGAATGACGGTTCAGGATCGACTTGCGGGCGACCCTTCTGTGGCATCCCGCCTCATTTGCGGGATTTGGTGAAGGAGGGAATTGCTCTCTGATCTCCTCCTGCCCTCGTAGCCAGCCAAACATGGCTGGTCAGTGACTTTGCATAGAAATCTGTCCAGCTGGTTCTTGAAGTTATCCAGGTCGGTGTGCTGGAGATTCCTTACTTCTCTCGGTAGAGCATTGAAAAGCTTTGAGTCTCGTATTCTGATGGTATTTTCCATTCTCGTTTTCATGGCTTCCTGTCCCACAGCAGCTGGGACTGTACAAAATTTGCCTCTTCTCTCATTCCAGTTTGTTTCTATTTCATTTCTAAGGTTAGGGACAAAGCCCTCAAGTATTTTCCATATGTATATTAATGTGTACCGCTCGTAGAGTTTCAAGGATTGTAGTCGAGACCAGTAGTCTTCACATTCCGTTTCTTCTAACTTAGACGTAAAAGTCCTTTGTATAGCTTCAATGTTCGCAATGTCTCGTTTTCTGTATGGGTTTGTGAGTACTGAGCAATACTCAATTACTGGTAGGACTAGGCTCTTCCATAATTTGAGCATGATGTTTGCTTTTCTGCTGCGGAAGCTCCTCCAGATGATTCCCATTATTTTTCTAGCTGTTGTAAGTTTGATGTTGTAGTGTTCACTGAATTCTGTATCCGGCGACATTATTACTCCTAGATCCCTAACTTGTAGATTTGTTGTTATCTCTCTGTCTTGCCGAGTTTTGTACCTTTTATTCTGCAACTCCTTGTTAGTACCATATCTTAGAAGTTGGAATTTTTCTTCGTTGAGCTTCATATTGTTGTCTTCTGCCCACTGGAATAATGTTTCAATGTCGTTTTGTAATTTTCTTATGTCACCTTCGTTCAATATTTCCTTACATATCTTTGTGTTACCTGCGAAACATGATACAATACTGTCCTTAATATCTGCATCAATATCTGGAATCATTATTATGAACAACAAGGTTGCTAATACTGTCCCTTGTGGGACAGAGCTCACGACTTCCGAGACTTCCGATTTAACTCCGTTTACCACCACTCTTTGTGTTCTTTGCATCAAGAAATTAAATATCCATCTTCCTAGCTTTCCAGTAATTCCTGTATTCTTAAGTTTGTTTGCTATGATTCCATGGTCACATTTATCGAAGGCTTTAGCAAAGTCTATATATATTACATCTATGTTTTGTCCTCGACACAATGTTGCCAATATTTTCTCCTGATGGTCTAGTAACTGTGATAGGCATGATCTTCCAGCCCTGAAGCCATGTTGATTTGGGTTGTATAAGTCTTTTTCTTGTAGGTAGTAGGTAGTTTTGCTTCTAATTATACGTTCAAAGCACTTTATAAGGTGTGAGGTGAGAGCCACTGGCCGATAATTTTTGGGCATTGCTCTGTTACCACCTTTAAATCGGGGGGGGGGGGGGGGGCAATGTTCGTGTTCTTTAAGGGGAGTGGAATTTGTCCTGTGTCGAGTGATTTCCTCCATATATATATATATATATATATATAATTAGGGTGATTCAAATATGGGGGTAAAAATTTTTTTTTTTAATTTTAATGTGTTCAACCCTTTAAATGGTTCATTTCGGCATAAAAATAACTATCCTAAAATATTTTAGCAAATTTTTAATTTTTAAGGGTTGCTACCAGCAATTAAAAATTGACAGACAGAACGACTCAAATTGTCAAATTTTTCCATACCACCCAGGAGGTACAGTACAAGGCGCATTGCTTTTTTTTAATGTGGAAAGCTCCCCCGTAGGTCCTACCATAACCACAAGCATGTATGATTAAACTAGCATGATATTTGAGACATTAGCTGTCCTTACTTCATCAATGATTCTTTTTTTCTATCAGGGTAAACAGCCCTGTAGTTTTCACTACTTGTAGCAAGAATTGTTTTTGATCTTCGTCATGTGTTAGTATTTTATTATATTCATCCATTAATTTTACTCCTCTTTCCGCTATATCATTCACGACTTTCCACTGCTTGATAGATTTCTTAGCGGAGTTAAACTCTTCATCATTATGCCATTCTTTAGCATCTTTGAGTAAAAATTTTGAACTAAATTCTGTTATTGTAAAGAATCTGAGTATTTGATGTGACAAAATCTTCTAATTTCTTCGTTAGAATAAGTGCAGGATCTAGAAAAGCCCGTTTTGCAGGAAGAGTTTCTGTTTTATTTTGCAAGGCCTTTACCATTTTGTTTTTTGTTTCAGTAGGCACTTCATCATCATAAAAGGCCAACGCTACCAGTTCTTCTGATAGGTACCAGAGGTGACCTAACAGTTTTTTAATAGCAACAAATGCAATTGTGTCATTTATTTGTTTGTAGACTACAAGATTCTGTAATAATTCCAGATCAAGACGAGGAGCGCAAGATGGCACAGGAGCTGTAAACCATGCCTTTACATATAACCGAGTAGCAAATAGACAGATGTCTTTTAGTCCTTTTTTGTCTTTTACTGAAATTTTGAACTGAGATTTGAACAAAAAATTTTAATGAATATGTAATTTTGGCCATCCACCTAGCCCGACGAAGTCCCGCTGGATGTTTAAATTTGATTCCACCTTTTGGTTCACCTCCCAAAAAAATAATTGTTAACTGCAATAGTTCTAGGTAATCGTCTCTTGGTTGGAATGTGTCTAGTTGATTTGCTGCAAATATAATTATGTCATCTTTGATGTCATGAATATTTTCATAGATATCTGGATCTGATAATACTGTTTCGTAGTCCTCCTTATTAATGCTTGACCATTTTTCTCTGAACTTCTTAAAAAGGACTATATCTGGGCCAGAAGATGGTGATAAAGACTGAAACAACAGCTTCCAGCATAATTTCAAATATGTGGTGCCGACATGCCACCCATAATAAATCGTTGTCGAATTTTTGTTCTAGAAGAATAGCTGCACCATTTCTAGGACCAGTATTGGCTGCCGTTGTATCGAAACACACGCATTTTATTTGTTCGCAGATGCCCCATTCAAGCGATGTCTGATTGTTGGCATTAAAACTAGAGACGCATTTCTGCCACTCAATTGTGCAACATCAAGACTTCCAAATAATTTATCATCAAACAATTTTCTACGTTTGCCTACCTTACTTTTCCATGTTGAAGGTTGTGCAGCACAGAAACCAGATTCATCACTTTTACTCTCCTCTGATTCTGATTCTGATGATGTACTGGTGAGTATGACAGCCTCTTCATTCTTCTTTCTTTTGATCTCTTCTTCTGCTTTCCTCTTTTCATAATGTTGCTTTTCTGCTGCTCTTTGCTCTTTTTTAGCAACAGCCTTATCAATGGTACCCATTTTTCCATGACGTCCTTTCTCACGTTGCATTTTCATCTTCTATTTTTATAAGCTGCATATCATTCTCATGAGCAATGTCAAATAAGTTTTCCAGTTTATCTTTCCATTTTTCTTCTTTATTATTTAAATTTTGTGATCTTTTCAATTTGTTTGCTTTGTTTTTCTTAAGCAGCTGCCATTCCTTCAGTATTCTTGAATTTATCTACTACATGTACTCTGTTTGCTGGTATTCCTGTTTTTTTCCAAACTGCTAGCCCATCATCTGCAGTGGAGTAGCATGATTCTCTAATGCCTCGCTTTTTAATATTTCTGTAGTGCATGAAGAGGGCCATCATTTCCTTCTCTGATGGTAATACGGATGTTTTAGTACTGCAGAGGGCTGCCCAATTAGCCATACTTCAGTTTCTTTTCTTGTAGAACTTCTCCCAACTGAGCAACTAGGTGATGGTGAGTTAGGCCTAGCTTCCATAATCGATTAATTGGTATCAAAATTACGAGTTCCAAACAACAATTAAAAGCAAGCTAGTATATAAACCATTAATTAAAAATTCTGAAATATAAACAATTAAACATAAAATCATAAGTTGTAAAAACAAACAAATTGAAAAAAAGGGAAACTTTGACGCCTGGTAGCACATAGTAAATTTTATTTAAAATCACCAAATTTGGCATACACTACTTTTTTGTCATAGGGAACAAAAATACAGGTTGAACAATTAAAAAAAAAGACTGATTTTTTGAATCACCCTAATATATATATATATATATATATATATATATATATATATATATATATATATATATATATATATATATATATATATAAAAGATATATATATATATATATATATATATATATATATATATATATATATATATATATATATATATATATATATATATATATATTTCCTTATCTGCATATGGACTTCCAATCTTCAAATCTTCATTGTCAAAAAGTAATCAAAATGAATTACCCTGATGGGGAAACTCTGAATTTTCTCCGGACATATGTCTTAATTATAATTAGAACGTAAAATTGAAAAACTTCTTCCAATAGAGAACTTTTTACAGATTGAAAAAATTTAATTGTCTGATTCATAGATAAACGATGATGTTACAAGAGAAAAGGAAGAGTTAATGGTAGTATTAACACGAAAGAAAGTTGCCATTAATTATATTATTATTATTATTATTATTATTATTATTATTATACAGCTGCGTATTTATGGGTATATATCATATATATTTTGTTGAGAGAACGTTCTATTCACAAGTCTCCTGCGAGTTAGGTTAGGTTAGGTTAAGTTTAACCTAGTTAGATTAGACTAAGTTATGTTTAGTTAGGGTAGTAAGAGCGTCGATTAAACGTGCCATCGATGAATAGTTCCGTCAAAACCCCACAGGCTTTTTCATGTGTATTCTCAACAGTGTTGTAACAGCTACTTTTTTGTAACTAATTTCAGTTACTAGTTACTCCTTCAAATAAGTAACTAGTTACAATTACTAGTTACTGTCTTAAAAAGGTAATTAGTTACTAATTACTTCAAAAGTTACTTTCAACATTTTTCCTGATTTTAGCGAACATTTGATCCTGATAAAAGTACTTTCCTTGACAAGTGATACTTGCCAAAATTGTTCATTTGTTTCAGACTGATTGTGATTTAATGAATAAACAACAACATTTAATCTGTTAACATTAGATATATGTTATCAATAAACTTGCACTGTGCACAATATGTACATCAAGCAAAGCGTGTCCTTTCGGTTTGGCGGATTGCTGCAGATTTTTCCTTAGGATAAAATTTGTAAATAATTGATTTGCTAAGTTTCGTAAAAATCTGCAGCAATCCGCCAAACCGAAAGGACACGCTTTGCTTGATGTACATATTGTGCACAGTGCAAGTTTATTGATAACATATATCTAATGTTAACAGATTAAATGTTGTTGTTTATTCATTAAATCACAATCAGTCTAAAACAAATGAACAATTTTGGCAAGTATCACTTGTCAAGGAAAGTACTTTATCAGGATCAAATGTTCGCTAAAATCAGGAAAAATGTTGAAAGTAACTTTTGAAGTAATTAGTAACTAATTACCTTTTTAAGACAGTAACTAGTAATTGTAACTAGTTACTTATTTGAAGGAGTAACTAGTAACTGAAATTAGTTACAAAAAAGTAGCTGTTACAACACTGTTGAGAATACACATGAAAAAGCCTGTGGGGTTTTGACGGAACTATTCATCGATGGCACGTTTAATCGACGCTCTTACTACCCTAACTAAACATAACTTAGTCTAATCTAACTAGGTTAAACTTAACCTAACCTAACCTAACTCGCAGGAGACTTGTGAATAGAACGTTCTCTCAACAAAATATATATGATATATACCCATAACTTTTTGTCTTCAGAGAAAAAGGTAACTAGTAGAAATTACAAATTTTCATAATTTTATATAAACTAGTTACAGTTACAATTACTCGGCGGGAAATGTAACTAATTACCATTACAGTACTCGAAAGGTAACAATTACCGAGTAACTAGTTACGTTACAGCCCTGGTTCTCACCATCTCTTTTCTAAGTCTGCAATCATTAAAAAGAACATTATATTTTTCTAAATTTATTTCAGCATATATTAATAAATGTTACATCTTCCCGTTTGCGCAAACCTTTCATAATGTAAAAAGTTAACTAATAGAAAAGTTTGTAGCAATAAAGAAAGCAGATTTAATGCTATTTTTCAGAACAAAATGAAAGTTATAACGTTGTTACGAACTTTTAAACGCTTTTATTTCTGAAAACCACAAATGAAAATATAATGTCGCCATTTTGATTTTGTTCGCCAGGTTTGTAAATCTCCCAATCTCGTGGGAATGGTTTTGTTGTATTTACGTATAATTATGCCCAAAACATGGTACGTTTTGGGAACTGGCAAGCTTTTTTTTTAATAACCTTGTATATAATAATAATAATAATAATAATAATAATAATAATAATAATTAGAATATATTTCAAATCTGGTCCTTAACAATAAATTTAAGGATGGAGGTTGCGTTCAGGAAAAAAATTGCCATCTTGGAAAAGAAATTTATAATTATGTATTAAAACTGCGCATCAGTTTTGAAAATTAAGATTCTTTTTTATAAGGTTTGAGGATCAATCATTGTAATTAAATGTGAACGTTTAAATATCTTTTTGTTTGAATACATCGTCTGAATTCACTACATCGGGCTACGCTGAGGCCACGACGTAACACTGCTTTCCGTTAGATCAGCCAAGTTGAGCAACGTTGGGGGTCTGGTCAGTAGATGGATGGGGATGTCCCGTAGTGTAAAACTCTACTGTCCAAAACGAGTTCGTCTCTGACGAATTGCGTTCTAATGTTGAACCCAAAATTCCTTAGTTCTGACATCACAGAGTGTGCAATCTTTCATATCCGCAGTAACCCCATGTAATCCGCAGTAACCCCATGTAATCCGGTGTAAACCCCTGTAATCTCAAATTAAATCATTAAATGTGATATGTATATGAAAATATGCTCATCGCATGAATTCTTCGATCCCCCCACCTCCGTTGTTGTCAGCATCACGCTATGCAAGGCGAGCGTCTATAAACATATCATTATTTTAATTTTGTATTAGTAAATTTTACTAAAAATCGTTTACCATTCCCATAGATAAAGCATAATTGTGTCAACCTACAGTATATACCGCCCGTCTTCTCTTATCCTAATCCACTTCCACACCAAATATCAGCTGTCTCTGATCACTATTTATCTTCCGCAAAATCACGTAAATTGATTGTTTCGAATATAAGATTCATTTGCGCTCTATAACTTCCTCCCCAATCGATTCCCTTTTGTACGGGCTCAACCTTACCTTCACGCCGCCATCCTGGCGCCTCTAGGCCCTACAATTATGCCTTATTATCAAAAGAAAAATGTAGACTCCGCAGAAACTATTTCAATCGTGATTGGTTCACCCCCGGAACTCTCCCGAGTCAAAATTTCCCAATCGCGGCTGTAAGTTGAATCTACCTCCGCTCAAATCTGAATGTCAAAAACTATTATAGGCGCTTGCTGATAAACTCCTCCTATAAGAGGGTGACCCTTAGTTTACCTCGTCTCCGCCTACCCCGAGGTTTCAAAAACCCCGAGAGCGCCGGCAACGAGGTTCTTTGCTCTCTTGTTACTCCCAACCACGCAGGCTCTGTGATTGATTCTGTGATTAATTGTGCAGTGGCACTACCTCGTCCTAATCTATCACAATTAAACCCATTTTATAAATACTTAAACTCTGCCGCAGATTACTTTTAAGAAAAGAAACAGCATAAATTGTACATTGTGCTACTTAACTAATTTTAAGATTTATTTTATATTAAACCTCACCTTGAGAATCATATAACCTTCACTTCTTAAAGTTCAATAAATCGTAAAGTGTACATTGTGCTACTTAGCTGATTTTTTTAAAGATATTTTTTATTTTTAAATCTCACCTGGGGAATCAGATAACTTTCACTTCTTAAATTTAACCAAATTTATTTGTTCTCATGAAAAGATTGTGAAATCGAAGTAAATTAATAAAAATCCTGTTAAAGTGAACTTCGTTGTTTCCATTCACCGCGAAACTCAATACAGACACAATGTTTTCTCCCGAAGTCTCCACCGTGCTCTGTGAAATGAAATCAGGAAGCACTTGATGGCAACCTTCCGAAACTTTACAACTAATCGAGGTAGGAGTGGTCAGTGGAAACCACAAACATTATACGACAAGTCATGTGAGCCTGGTGCGTCCACTAGTGTCGACGTGAGACGTGACACCTGCAAAGAGTTTTTTTTTGGAGTTCTCGTAACCCAAGAGTGACTTTGTCCTTCATCCTGCGGATATAACTCCCACTTCAACGAAGGGGACCACCTCCGGAATTCATAGTCCATCGTCATCTACATTCGAGCGACCCAAAGGGAACCCGCTCGACATAACCCTTAGTAGTATGGCCACAAAATGTTCGAGTGCATATACAATTGCAATGTTGATCAATGTTGCAAGGTGCCAACCCCCAGCCCCAGTACCAACCCCTTCCCCCTTGTTCCAAGGTGCCAACCCCCCCCCCCCAGGGTGCGAAAAAAAAAGGAAGCTAGGGGGATCCCCCCCAGCTGCCACAAGCTGGGGTAATCCACCTAACCTACGAGAGAGAGAGAGAGAGAGAGAGAGAGAGAGAGAGAGAGAGAGAGAGAGAGAGAGAGAGAGAGAGAGATCATCCTTCGCCTGGGATTGCCAGACGCATAATAAAGTTCTTTGTCTTTGCACTTGACTTAGAAGGTCTTAATCAGCCAGTTGGCTTAGCTGGCTTAGAAGGTTTAATCTAGCTTAGAAGGCGTAAATGGCTTGTTTAGGTGTATATATATATTAAACTTTTGAGTAGACAGGTTGCGCTGTTTATTTAATTAATGGAGAGGTTCTTGACCGCATCAGATGGCTTAGAAATCCGTAAGTTGTCGTAAGCACCCACTTAGTTTAGAAGGCATAACCAGCCATTTGGTATAGTGTATACATATATATATTATTGTAGCAAACGTGCATCGTTATATATATTCCCATTACCCCAGTTATTCCTTAATATCGTTTATATATACACCTAGGAAAGCATTTATTGGATAATAAAACACAACAACATCAGTCTGTTTATTTAGACGAATTATTGGAGTTAATTTCATGAAATATATAGAAAATACATATACAATCAAAATAGTTCAGAAGAATTTTATACACACTTTAAATGATATATATAAATATATACGTACATTCTTAAATAAATATTAGTACAGGAGAAATCTATATACACATTATATTAAATACTAAAATTTTAACAAATATATAGAAAATAAGTATACATTCAAAAATTAATATTAAACGTCAAAATAGTACAGGAGAAATCTATATACACATTTATATTAATAAAACAACTTTAACAAATATCTAGAAAATAAATATACTGCAAAATAATATACATCAAAATACATACACTTTATGTTCTACTGCGCTTAACTAAAATACTAAACTCGCATGTGATCGAGGCTACAGTTACATCATTGTTGCTTTGTACTATGCAAAAAATACGATTTAACATTAATTCACGACTCAAGGTATGCATGCCTATATTCGATGTAAAGGGCCTTCAATTCGTTCAATACTACGTTTGTGCCCACTTTACATTCGGTTGGCAAGTTATCACTCTCTTTAAACACGGACAAAATACAATCAAAAGCACGCACAAAGAGTGCATCGTTAGCCACAACATCATTATTAAATTCAAGTTTATGAACACTCCTTTCCAATCGAGAGTTTATTCTTACCGATCCGCGCTTTTCAACCGTGAACTCTTCTTCACAATGTATATCGGCAGTTGAAATAATCTTGTAAGTCGTAGCGACAACTGCTCATTATTAAAGAAATAGTTCTTCAGGGTGAACAGTGTAGGTGAGCTCTGCCCTGTACCGCTCAAGTCCTTTGTACCAAGGTTCATGATATTTCGAAGAGTCTAAACCTTTTAAATAAGCATCCAGTTCCAGACCATTCTCGCCATGTTCATTCCTACACTCGGTAAACCCATCGAGCAGAGCGGTATATGCGTATTCAAGAACCGTATCAAATAAAGCATATCCGTAACACGTGCGTCTAATATAGGCTTTAGCTTGCGGAAACCGACGATTTCAACATTCTGTCGAGATGAAACGGTTTCGCGTGGGGACAAGGACGTTGTTATCAGAAGCATTCTTCCACATCAGCGGTATATCAATGCATGACTGTCGCGAATTATACATAAAGTACAAACAATGGCATATGAGGGGGCTTCACTAATCTGTAATCTTCTTGTACCTACATCTGCAGGTATTTTATAACGATCCTCACTCCACTTCTCACCTATCAAGAAGACTCTATTCATCTCGTCAACAGTTAAATAAATAACATTCCGTTTACTAGAGTTTGTTTGTCTACAAGTCGTTTCAAGTACATAGTTAACGGTACCGGTTTTACGCCTGACACACGCATTGACTTCGTCACGGACACATCGTATACGGCATTGAGAATGCTGCTCAACGAAGTTCCATCGTATTCTGTTGTGAGTGCACGTCCGATCGGTTCAAGCTCTGAGATGATTATGAGCAGCCGGTGCATGGTTTGGCACAGAGACAGGTGTGGGAAACGAGTCACACCATAAGTTAATGAATCGTGTACTGTGTTTGTTCCAACGTGAAAGAGTCATGTGTGAATACCTGTACCCCATTCCCCATATACTGGGCATTTGTTTTAGAGAATTTTTCCATCTACGACACCGAAGTAATATCGGCTTTAATGTTTTTTACTCCCCCTTCCCAGAATGCGCACCAGACATTTTTGTTCAGGGTTGTTTTCACGAACTAAACACATTTTATTAACACTCGCGGCGCACCATTTGAGAGAAACATGTGTCCATAGTTATCCTTTTTACTTAGCAAGCGATACTCGTCTCTAAATTCTATTAAAACCTCCCACAGGCCTTTAGCCATAACCTCACTGCAAACCTCGTCGTGATATATATGAATGTAATGATAAAAATACTTCAGATTGTCCCATTATAACAAGATTTACATTCGCAGCCGCAGGGTACGAGTACTCGGTATGATGCAGCATGACATAATACCGCTTGTTACACCACTCATCAACAAGACCACTAACTATATCCGTTGCTTCTCTTCTGCATGTGTTTGTTTCTTTCAATTCACGGTATGTGTAACCTTTTTACGCAGTTTAGTCCACAACATAGTCCATTACATCGTTTGTGCACGAAATCCTGCATTGCTGCTCCCGCCAGAATATCCGTAGAGTATTTGAACCTCTTGCTCTCAAGCTTCGCACGGTTCAATGTAGCCTTAAAATTATCAAAGGAGGGAGGCATGGGAATTTTTCCGTATCCACCTCAGCTGTACACTTTACCGAAATACCACTTCATAAACGTCGAGCACGCAATATCAAAGGTAGCCATCACTATTTTTCGTCTACGGGAGATTTCTTTCAAACACACGTCCTGAGACCCAGGGCTTGCAGCGGTCACTGAGCACGCAGGGTTAGAGATTGCCCAGGTAGTAGCAGGAATCACGTGACCTTTGCTCTATCATACGGGAGGAGCTTACGACTTTTCCTGTACACACACACACACACACACGCACACACACACACACACACGCACACACACACACACACACAAAGGAGGAAATGAAACGCTAATTGAAACCGATTTATTTAATAAACCTATCATCGAATTATTCAAGGTATATATGAAAATGAAATGAAAAGGTTTATTGGCAGACAGTAGTCCATATGACAAATATTATTAATACAATGACAGTTCATATACTAAGGATAGAACTATATACAATTGATTAGAAATAATACTCTAATGTCGAAGTTAAGTGGAGCTACAGACAGACGTTTTCGTACCAAGATGCCATAGCTTTAGAGGATAAATGGCAGGACTCATGGATCGCTTGGATGAGCGAGTTTGGTTGATTTTTAATTCTTTGCATTAGACTGTATTGAGCACGTCTTGTTTACCTCCGTGAAGCTCGGGACAATTGCGGGTAGCAAACATTTGCGAAGCTGAGCATCTCCGGGGTAATTTATGTAAGAGTCTAAAGACCCTGTTGTACAACAAATTTAGAGTTCTGCCAGAACCTTTTTTATAATTCACCCAGAGTTGCTGTCCGTATATATTACTGCAGAAAGTACGAAAGAGAGTCTTACTTCACTTGTACAAATCGAAAGTTCCTTATGGTCATATTCGCTTTACACACAGGCTTCGAGATTGTTTTCCTTATATCCGGTCATCACTCAGGATCTGGTATAGTTTGACCACAAATACTTAAACTCTTGTACTTCCTCAATTACTGTACTTTCACCATTCATTTTAAAACCTTATATCAGCTGGCTGATTACAGCTTTTAGGTTGAAATTGCATAACCTTCGTTTTTGTAACATTAAAAAGAATATCATGTTTCTGCGAATAGACTTCGCAGACGTTTTAGTAGCCGATCCAGACCTTCAAACGAGAGACTTATTAGCACCATATCATCGGCATAAACTAAGTTATTTATCCTTGGTTATCTATAAACATCCCACTGTTGCCTCATAAGTGAAGCAATTAATCCGTCGATATACACATTAAACAGCATAGGAGAGACAAGGAGCCTTGTCTCAACCCGCAAGAGGAGCCAAAACTCTCGGATAGTACATTGTCCCACATAACAGTGAAAGATTGGTGAGAATACCAAATTTCAATAAATTTAATATGTACATGGGAACCTTCCTGTCTTCTAGTTTTTGCAAATACAAATATTGGTGGTTCACCCTATCATATGCCTTACTTACAGTATATCTAGGAAACAGCTATAAATAGTTGAATTACTGTCAATGTATTTAGATATTGTTTTTCTTTAAGTACATAGATACACAAGTCAGTTGAGTGGAACCTATAAAGCCAAAATGATTAGATGTCCATAGGAAATCATTTAATCGGCGTAACAAGAGTTTTCTAGTAGTTTCGAGAAGCAGGAGGCGACAGCAATAGGCCTGTAATTATTAAATACGTGTAATAATAAATAAACATATCGTTAACAAGTAAATAGAACACACACACACACACATATATATATATATATATATATATATATATATATATATAATATATATATATATATATATGTTACGCCCCGTTTGTTTAATTGCCCAATTCATGAACTGGGCAATATAATTGCCTATTTCATGAAATGGGCATTTACAGTATATTACCCAGTTCGTGAAATGGGCAATTACGTGTATGACCTTTAAAATCTTATACAATTCTACAAAATGGGCAAACAAAATACCACCCATTTCACGAACTGGGCAATATAAATGCCAATTTCATGTAATGGGCAGTAAGTTGCCCGTTTGCAACGCCTAAACATTGCCAGCACAAGAAAATGCTGCTGAAACACCTGCACCACCACTGCTGGAGCCAGACCACTCGCCTGCGCATGAACCAGCCGTGCAGCAAGTATCACAAGACAATGTTGCTGAAACATTTGCACCACCACCGCTAGAGCCAGACCACTTGCCTGCGCAGCCTGCGCATGAAACAGCCATGCTGCAAGTATCACCTAAGGACATATTACAAGACGATGCTGCTGTACACCCTGCTGTACTCGCATGACAAACAAACATGAGGGCATAGTGCTACAAGCAGAAAAAATGTTGACGCGAAGTAAAAAACCGTTGCCAGTGATCGACGTTGGTCATAATGTAGCAGTTACAGTATCTCAATTTGATCATAGTAAAGGTGATCCTCCTAATATAATAAGTATAATTCTTGCCAAGGACGACAGTGGCTACACAGTAAGAACAAAAGTTGAAGTAATAAATGGTAAACTTTCAAGGAATCAGTTTGAATCTGTTCACTATACTGGTCTTAAATCTAGTGATATTCCCTCAAACAAACTAAGCATTCGCGAAATCGTTAAACTACAAAGTGTTTGTGGAGGACAAGGGTTCAGGAGGTGCCATTGTAGGTAATTGTCTAACTAAACGATGTTTATGTTTAAAAAATAATCTTCGTTGCAACATCGCCTGTCACAGTCACAAATCCTGTGAGAATGTAGACTAATCATTATCACTTGCCTTATCTCTTTTTAATGTTTTACTTTTTTAATAAATGATTCAGTCGAAATTTTAATTTTCCTTCATACAGATGCCCATTTCATGAAATGGGCAAGCAAAATTCCGCCCATTTCATGAACTGGGCAATATAAATGCCCATTTCATGTAATGGGCAGTAAGTTGCCCATTTCATGAAATAGGCATTTATATTGCCCAGTTCATGAATTGGGCAATTACACAAACGGGGTGTAACATATATATATATATATATATATATATATATATATATATATATACACATTTGAACTGCAAACAACACAGTATAATTAATGTAAAGAACGACGCTTGTGCAGAAGAACGTTCCGCACAAGATGAGGAGGAAGAACGAACAAATGAAAAATGAGGTTACCACCCGGGAATCGAACCCGGGATCTTCCGATTGCCGGTCAGATATGGTATCCACTACACCATGGGCCTCGATTAATCAAATGTCGTAATTCTCCTACATACGAGCAGAAACCAATGCCTGAGGGGGCACCTTCGCATGCCGTACATATATATACATTTTAACTGCAAACAAAACACATTATAATTAATGTAAAGAACGACGCTTGTGTAGAAGAACGTTCCACACAAGATGAGGAGAAGAACGAACAAATGAAAAATGAGGTTACTACCCTGGAATCGAACCCGGGATCTTCCGATTGCCGGTCAGATATGCTATCCACTACTCGTAGGAGAATTACGACATTTGATTAATCGAGGCCCATGGTGTAGTGGATAGCATATCTGACCGGCAATCGGAAGATCCCGGGTTCGATTCCTGGGTGGTAACCTCATTTTTCATTTGTTCGTTCTTCCTCCTCATCTTGTGCGGAACGTTCTTCTACACAAGCGTCGTTCTTTACATTAATTATACTGTGTGTTGTTTGCAGTTAAAATGTATATATATATGTACGGCATGCGAAGGTGCCCCCTCAGGGCATTGGTTTCTGCTCGTATGTAGGAGAATTACGACATTTGATTAATCGAGGCCCATGGTGTAGTGGATAGCATATCTGACCGGCAATCGGAAGATCCCGGGTTCGATTCCTGGGTGGTAACCTCATTTTTCATTTGTTCGTTCTTCCTCCTCATCTTGTGCGGAACGTTCTTTTACACAAGCGTCGTTCTTTACATTAATTATACTGTGTGTTGTTTGCAGTTAAAATGTATATATATGTACGGCATGCGAAGGTGCCCCCTCAGGGCATTGGTTTCTGCTCGTATGTAGGAGAATTACGACATTTGATTAATCGAGGCCCATGGTGTAGTGGATACCATATCTGACCGGCAATCGGAAGATCCCGGGTTCGATTCCCGGGTGGTAACCTCATTTTTCATTTGTTCGTTCTTCCTCCTCATCTTGTGCGGAACGTTCTTCTACACAAGCGTCGTTCTTTACATATATATATATATATATATATATATATATATACATATATATATATAACAGTCAAGGGTTACGGTAACCAAAGGGTACGGTATCATAGGTGCCAGGCACCTGGTAACGTTTTGTATAGGTGTTACGACACACTTTCGTACCCCTAAGTTACTTCACACACCCGAGCTTCTGGGCCCGAAAATTGTGGGTCACTTCAGTCAGTTGGGGAGGTTGGTCGCCCTCATCTTCCAAGCACACTAGCTCCTTCAACGAATCAAAGTTAACGATCCGTCGGTTCGCCTGGTCAAGCGTGATACCCTTAGCCTTCACGATATATTTCATCTCCCTCACGTGTACCCCATACGTTTTTGGACCTGTTGAGACAAAAGATTCGGAGTATGCGATGTCTCCATACTCATCCTTGATCTCATCAGTCAACTCTCCGAGGAATTCCCAATAGGCGGCATGTATTCACTCTCCCTCGCTGTGAATATCACACTATCTGTGTCGGCGTACAGAACCTTCCGCCCAAGAGAATGCAATATACCCTAAAGTTTTATGCGAGCGTATGCGGTTGCGAAGCTGGCTACAGGTATGTTTGTAACACGCAATGTGTCTGTGGCCAATTCGGTAATGTTGTACTTTATTATGTACGTATTACCTACATTCACGATCTCCATGACCTCTTTATCAGGAGCATTGGCATAATCCCACACCAAGTTATAACTGTGGACTAGATGAACGTTTCCCTGCCTGTATTCTGTGCAAATTTTCCCCAAAGACTATTTAGACACAACTTTGCACTAAAGCGCTTACCTGGGTTCTTTACAATTTGGGAACGGTCACGTTATACCCCTTCACGGTCACGGTAACGCTAAATATAAGGCGATTTTTCATCTTCGGTATCAACTCCTCGCGGATACCCTGATGCTTCTACCTTATCCTTCAAAAATGCGTTTATATATGGTGTGAAAAGGTTGGGTAGCCTCTGAAACCTCCACACCTCATATATCTTCAATATTCTGTAGCCATGGCGAACGGCTAGGGACAGCTCAGGGCTTGTATATACGCCTCTGGTCTTCCGCTGGTTCGTTGTGTGATTACAATCCCATTGTTCTCCTCTGCGCACTTCACGCACAGTGGAAACATGAGTTTGTGGTCTATAACGAAGGGTAATCGCCATCCGTAAATCGCGAAAGGAGAGCACGTCTACGAAAGAAAGACCGAAACAGTTCTTGTTCAAATTTGCTGAGAAATCCTCGGTGGTAGACAGGGCTGGTACCACCAGTTTTTCAGGTGCACCTACTGGGTACAGATTGTTCTTCATCACGTAGGGATATAAAGAGCAGAAGCCTTAGTAATGGAGTTTCATGCCCTCCGTACGCTAAAAGTATAGCTTAAAGGGATTTGTACGCCCTCCGAACAAGCTATCACTGCATCTGAGAAGATCCAACACCATTGAAAGCCTGATCGTGTTTATTTCTTCAGGGTACTGTCCATCTGTTTCTATCCGTGCATCATACTCATGCTCCCACAAGATCTTGTGAGTGAACTGGGTGCCTATAAGCTGATCGCGGGTGCGGGTTCATGCAAGACTGTCGGAATGAGATCTACCGTAGATATCTCCTACGATTCCACACTCAGGAAGTGGGCATCCGTGCCACCAGCAACCGTTAAAGAAGTACGCAGTCTTCTCACCAGTGACACGGTCTTCACTTAAATCATCAACCCAAAACATCACGACCATTGACCTTAATGGGTACCTCCCCCGTGTTGCGGGCATGCTTTATGTATACACCGGTTTGCTGCTGTAGGTATATGAGCCAGTAAATAGCCTTGTGTCCATAACTGCGAGGGTTGTTTCTGTGAATGACGGCTAAGGTGTCTTTAGGCGTGAAATTGTTCTTGAACACCGTAAAGCACAGTGAAGCGATTGTGTTGCGACTTGCAGCGGGTCACAGTTGAAACGGCCTATGTACATCCTTCTAAAGGCCTGGAAACATACTCTAAGCACGCGCACATCATTCACGCAATAACGCTCACATTCATCAGCTATATTGTAAGGATTATCTTCATTAAAACTGTTGTAGTAGCGGTCAAAATCTTCACGCTCACTATCACTCATGTTAGCGTAGTTAAAGTAATGTTTGGGGAAGGTAGTCCTACGTAATTTAAAGTGCCGCTAGTGAGGAAAGTGTAAGAGAAATACCCTTTCAAAACTTCGGCGGCTACGCCCATTATCTTTGGTAGCTTGGCTAATTTACAAGGTGTAAATATTAAAGTGTCTTTAAACTGAACATTACCTCTTATTTGCATCTGTATAAGTTTGTTTCCTTTTTTCAAGGGATCGCCTGTAAATATCTCCGATGACTCGTGTTCAAGCAGTTCCTTATAAAGGAACTGTGTCAAATTTTGTCCCGTTATGGGCAAGAATACAGTCATTTTTTTTAACTTGTCCACTAACTTGACAATATAGGATACAAAGAGTTTTACAGGGCTGTCGTGTCCAGTCGTCTTAAAAACGGTTGTCCGTTTACCACATTTGTGACACTCATCACATTCAGCCTTCATGCACTCATCGCAGATAGTCTGACTTACAAGTAGATGTGGGATACCCTCTTTGGTTTCAGCAACCGTATATGTTTCTATATCGTAGTAGTTATACAAGGTCTATTTTTAGGCTTAGCATCTTTCATAGTATAACATACATGCTTTAAACCATCTGCCTTATATTTCTCATGGCATGTAGGATAGTTCATTTCATCACATTTATGCTTGAATTTCCCTCAATTATCCATCATATGAAACATACCACATTCACAGATTCTTATTTTCCTGCCGTGTCAATTGACTTATGGAGCTCAAAGTAATTATTATTGAAAAAATGTACGTCTACACACATTACAATCCCTCTTCTCAGCTTTAACTACACGACTTTCACATTTGGAGCTTTTACACTGCTCAAATACCATGTGGCATTCCTTACAATGTTTCACTATATCATCCGCAAACTCGAGACATCCCTTACAGAAATCATGATGCTTTTCATATTTTCGACTGTTATTATAGCTCGCGTAAAGGTCCCTTATATTACGGATGGGGAGATATGATGATCCGGACAGCCCTAAGATAAGTAGGGGTCTTGTATGATCTCTCGCACTGCTTTTAAAAATATACACAGTCCTACGACGATCATCCATTCCAAATACAATTATACGAGCATTCATTTCCTGCCCAATCCTTCTCAGCTCTTTAGGACCCATATTACAATTTAAACTCAAGCTTGAAATCTGAAGCCAGTTTAAGGGCACGCTGCACAACCGTAGGAAACCAAATTTTTCTGGCCCCCGTATTTAGTACAGTAAACATGCGGGCCAAGACTAATGATATAAAGCCACAACCACAATCGGTGTTTATATGCCGTCTGTAAATAGCCTGAGAATTGAAGTTAAGAGTATAAGGTGTGGCACTATGACCCACAACACGGAATATACAGTCAATATCTATGTATCTCTACTTTGAGAGGCTTGTATTATACGGCCTAAAATATATTCTATATCTACAGCTGCCAAGCGTCTGAATGGTATTACTACCCAAAAATCATCTACATCCCCGTCAACAGTTACAAGGACACGATGGATGATAGACAGTTAGCGAGCGTTGACGAGGAAGTAGATTTAGGCGTACGCGTATCTAAGGATTTAAAAGTTAGGAACCAGTGCCTGGAGTCTTGCGCAAAAGTAAATAGGATGTTAGGCTTCAAAGCGCGTAATTTCGAATTTAAATCGAAGAATATTATATTGCCCCTTTACAAGTCCCTAGTCAGGCCTCACTTTGAATATGCAGTTCAGTTTTGGTGCCCGTATTGCGCGAGGATATTGATAGGTTGGAAAGGGTTCAGGGACGCGCCACGAAACTAATTCCGTCAGTACGCAACAGTCTTACGAAGATAGGATTAAAGAGTTAGACTTGCATTCACTCGAAACTAGGAGACTAAGGGAGAGCTTATTGAAGTTTTCAAAATCGTTAATAAAATCGATAACGTAAATTTTGATAAATTGTTCATTTTCGATAATAGCAATACTCGTAATAACGGATTTAAATTACGTGGCAGACGTTTCATTACTAACATCGCGAAAAACTTTTTTACGTTTAAGGTAATTGATAAATGGAATAATCTTCCCCCGTCCGTCGTGAACTCTACCAGCGTTAATATGTTTAAAAACCGTTTAGATAGGCATTTTAAAAATATTAACGTCATTTAAAATAATAAAACAATTAGCAACAGGAGCTCTGTGGGGTAATGGTCGAGGTTTGAGTCTGTTGACGATTAATGCCAGCTTGTGATATGCCAGCGTGTGATATGCCAGCAATAAAATTATGTTAAAAAAAATTAGACGAACACGAACTTAGATGTAGCTCGTAGCGTAAACTAACCCACTTTTTGTTATACTCTTCACACTTTTTGTTTGTTCTTTTCTTATGTTCGCTTTACTTGCATGTCTGTAGTTTGCATGGTATGATAGTGTTTGCATGGTTTGTAAGCGTTCTTATTTTGTATTCTTTTCATCTTTCACCCTTTTCTATTCTCTTCGACTATTTTTCCGACTTGTCGGCAATGGCCGGCGGATGATGATGGTGAGTCTTCCCATACTTTTTTATGAATGAATGTTAACCCACGAATGATAGGTTTTGCTCTTACTTAACCCTTTATTCTCTTCTTTTAACCCCCTACTCTTCTTTCTCTCGGGTTAACCTTAGAGTGATCTTAGGGTCTTTGTTATCCTTAGCTTCTGTAGATCTGTAGATCTGACCCGAACCCGAAGGGCAGCCTCGTCCTGACTTCACGTTCGTCGCGGTTCTGAAGGGCAAACTCCACAATACGTTCAACTACGCGCCGTTGTCGGTGTTCAACACCATTGGTATACATGGACCCAGGATCAACCCTGACTATGTACCGATTTCTAGTCAGGGCCCGGGTTGGGGTTCTATTACTGGGAGTCTAACAACCGGTGACTCCTGGCACGCTTTATACCTGACGTGGAAGACTCTTCATCATGCCTCCGCTTTGAACTGTTACGTGGTGGTGCTACAGTTGTCGCTGGTGTGGGTTCGTCAGCGGGGATGGAGTCTGTGACCACAACTACACTGTCATCAGGGTAGTCTGTAATATCGATGATGGGTACATGATGCTCTACCTCGTTGTCATTCACGGTTCTGTGGAAGAAGAGGAAAACAAACTAGAATATAAGGAACACCACTTAAATTTTTATTATATTTTGTAAATGATCCACTTAGGAATGTAACTTGTTAGAAATGGATTCTATAGAAAAATTCAGGTTCACGAGCCCGTCCACGTGTATTATATCTGGCCCTACAGGATGTGGTAAAACTGTGGTTATGCTTAAAATCATTAAAGATGAGGGAGAGATGTTCTCAAAATTTGTACATAAAGTTATATGGTGTTATTCGACGTACCAGTCAGTATTCAAAGAGTACCAAGATGATATTCTGTTCCACAAAGATGTATATGACGTTAATTCGTTAAAGAGAAATGAACATACAGTCATTGTAATTGAAGATATCATGTTGGAAATGGATAAAACGTTTGCCGAGACATTTACAGTGTTCTCCCACCACCTAAACATAAGCGTATTCTTCATCAATCGGAATCTATTTTTCAAAAATAGATACATGCGCGATGTGTCGTTAAATACAGAATATCTAGTCTTATTCGCGCAACGTAGAGATGTGTCACAAATTGGGGTATTAGCCAATCAAATGTTCCCGAATCAGCGTAAGGAGTTTTTTGAAGTTTATAAAGACGCTACAAGTCAACGTTACGGATACTTGCTTTGTGACCTTCACCCGCGAAAGACGTTTAGGGTGCTTCTAAGAACGAATATATTCCCAAATGAGCCTGAAACGGTGTATATTCCAGAATGACAGAGGTTAAAGAAATATCATGAATTAATAAAAATCTATCATCTACTGCCCCGGGCATTGTAACAGATGTTTGTTAAAAATATTGACTCGGACTTTTTAAAGGGCTGTTCAAAATTATAACCTAGGGACGATATGGAGCAGCCCTCCAAAGAGATACCTTTCACGAAGTACAGCAGGATTTGTCCAGCATAATGTATCAGCTGAAATTGGAGAAATTGGACGATGGCTATCCATCCCCAGGCATGTGTTATATTTACAGCAATATCGTGGAGCATCAGATTGTTGGGAATACTCAAACGCGCCTGCTTCGTATCGCTCACATTCCCAATCAAAGAGGACAGAGCTTGAACATTACATATGTTCATTACACATTACATTACACAAACCTCATTACGTGAATGTCGCGACTAATCTATTAATCAATATCTCAATATATATAAGAGCGATTGAGGGGAAAAGTTCCCATTCGGTTTAAAAAATTTAAAAAGAAGATATACGAGTGTTTTGGTCGCCTGCATACAGATTTCACATTCCAGGAGATGTTTGTGAATGGAGTCGATATGAAAATAAAGCTCACTCGCACGAATCCTGAGCTCTGTTTAAATCTGAGAGCTGATCAAGAAGAAGAGGGCAAAAAGCCCGTTGGAGATTCATGTTATGGAAACATACCTTCGCGTACGCCGAGTGAAACTAAATTCGCCAAAACAAATAGAAATTTAAAAAAATTTACTACATGCCACAGTAAAATATCCAATTAACAGAGTACAGCTCAAACACTACACGGTATCCGCAGGGTTAGCATCGAAACAGATAGAAAACATCGCCCTGGGAGCTCTACCTTGAAGGTTATTAATTGGAATGCAGGACCACGCTTTTGTGAATGGGAAATATAAAAAGAACGCCTTTAAATTCGAGAATTTCGGCCTTAAAAATATAACTCTATACGTCAATTGTATAGCGTTAGGGGAAACATTGGAAACGGATTATTCATCAGAAGCCGTGTTCCCGCTTTGCTCGAGAGCTTATAGTAATCTTGCACATAATGCCGGTGCTTGTGATGAGTTAGGGATTGGTGTAACGCGGAAAGAATTCATCGAGCAATTTAACCTTTATCCGTTTGACATCACTCCTGACTTAACTGCTAGTGTAAATACACACTTAAGTCCACAGCAGATTGGAAACATTTTAATCAGATTCAAATTCTCCAAACCGCTAGACACCCTATTAGTGTACTAATATACCTCGAATCACAGGCCCGAATAGAAATCGACAGACTCAGGAATGTAGTCACTGACTTTTAAAATGGATGCGAATACATTTCAGAGAGTAATGAATAGTGACAGAATCACACGCTCAAAATTTATCGGTGTGTTTGCGAAGATTGAAACATTGAAGATCCCGGATACGAGAGACTGTAGCGCAATTATTCTGAACACTGATGTTGTTGGTAGTGAAGGGATTCATTGGATAACCATCTAATTTAAAAATAGGGAACGAATGTACTATTTTAACTCGATGGTGACTTATCCTTCGAATGACTCTATTATTATAAAATTTCTCGAACAGATGCATATCCCCGAAATTGTATGGAATCCTTACCGATTCCAGGGATACTTAGTAATATTTGCGGCATGTACTGCCTTTCATTTATCTTTCACATGTCACGTGGAAAGGAATTTACAATTTTTTAAAAATTATTCGACCCATGTCACACTTTGCGGAATGATGAAATGGTTTGCAGGCAGTTAAAAAAACGGTTCCCCTTTGTGCGCACTCGATGTAATGTGTGATGTTTTATGCGTGTATATATATATATATATATATATATATATATATAGAGGGGTTGGACAAAATAATATGAACACCCGCCGATTTCACTGGTTATCTTTACGGACTGCTCAGACACAAAGTAAACGGTCAAATGACTGGCAAACCTAGTTTAAATGCGTAACAGAGAGTGTATACGTCATGTTATAACCCTCACGTTGTTTTTACAGATCTGAGTGAATTATGAATTAGCAGTTATGAAAGACCTGTCAGACTTCCAAACCGCTCAGATGTTCAATGTATCCAGAGGAACTGTCTCTATGGTCATGTCTGCATACCAAAATCATGGAAAGACAAGCACTGACAAATGCAATAGTGGACGCAAGAAGAAGCTGTGTGATCGAGACCGCCGGGTGCTAAAGCGCATTGTGACAAAGAACCATAAGACCACAGCTCCAAAAGTGACTGCAGAGCTTAACCAGCATCTTGCAAGCCCGGTATCATTAATCGGGTAAGGAGCCGGCTCAATCCAACCTGGTGCCAACAGCTGGGAGTCAGGAGTCCAACACCATAATCATTTTAAATATAATATTGTGGTTCACTCTATCATATGCCTTACTTATATCTAGGAAATAGCTATAAATAATTAAATTACTGTAATGTATTTAAATATAATTTCCTTCAATACATAGATACACAGATCAGTTGAGTGGGACGTTTTAAAACCAAACTGATTACGAGATGTCCATATGTAATCATTTAATCGGTGTAACAAGAGTTTTTCAGTAGTTTGGAGAAGCAGAAGGCGACAACAATAGGCCTATAATTATTGCTGGCCGGAATATCCCCATGCTTATTTTTGACAAGGGGCAAGATAATATATATACCCTCATGAACACTGCAGGGATATAACTCTATAAGCAAGCATGGCTGAGAAGAGCAATGATATATGCAGCCACACCACGTCATTGGCATATTTTAGGTGCTCACTCGATAGGTCATCTACCCCCTGACGCAGAACCACTCTTTAACTCTTTACTCAACCTCTTTACTTCAGGAACTGATATCAAATATTTTCCCTGGTCCCTCCCACAGGCATTTCGCTGCAGCTTGTCTTAAGATTAGCCCTACTCAAACTATTAAGAATGTTTGAGTAGTGGTTTTTCTGCATCCTTGCAATTTCATCCTCCCCCGACACCCTATCGATTGTCGGATGAAGGGCATTTTTGACACCCGTTTAATTCTTAACGAATTTCCAGAATTTGCTATTATCTTTATTTAAGTGAGCCTCACAGGCTTTTGATGCTCGAACACAATTTTTTTCCTGTTTACATCGCCTTATGGCTACCTTAGACTGACCCCTACTTCTACACATATATATATATATATATATATATATATATATAATATATATATACCAGTCCTAATCTGGGTCTACCATGAAGGCACAATAAATCGTAAGGTCTTTCGATTCCCTCTTCAGAGGGACAATAAAATCACTCCATCCAGGAGTAATCTTAGTATGATAGTTGTAAGATTTAATCAGGGGTCTTCCTGCTTCTCTTAACAGGGATACTAAATTATTATAATACCTATCTCTGAGTTTACAGTGAGAATCACTTGAGCAAGGATTACTACAGGCAAGGTGCAAAATTTCTAAATTATTAAAGAGGTGACCTGCCCGTCTTTATAGTTTAGTCTCTGTTGCATATTAACATACGACCAATCGACGCGATTATTCTTACCTATTTAGTTCTTGTTATGTCGTGGTTCACACAAATTGTAAAATTAATTAATAATTCTAATGGTTTCTGATCAGAAAGAAGGAAATCATGCAGAATATGAACAGTAACAATTCGATCCTTTAGATTTATTACTAGTGAGACAATGATCAATCCACCCGGTGGTACCACTCATATCACTAACATACTTCTACATCACTTATACTTAATTTAGCAGACTCGTACATGTTATTCAATTCTACTAAAAATTTCAAGTTCACATGCGCATTAAAGTTCCCCATTATTATAGAGAGAATATTTGGGGTTATCTGATAGTGACTTAATTTTGTACAACAAATCAATGTATTCATCTAGATTACTGCCGTTGTTGTATGGTAAATAGCAATTTACAATTAATATGCAGTCATTGTTCACTTGTAATTCAATTCATAACACCCTTGTATTATCACTTGTTAAAAAAAAAAATTATATACAGGGTGTTTATAAAGTCCCTATCTATTTCAGTGAAAACGTAGCAAAAAGGGTAAAATTCAATAACAACATAATAGAAGGCACAAGCGGTAGCTCGCTATCACTCGCGACCAGTTGTACAACTTGGCCCTCCAGGCAGGTAGCCCTCCGGGCGGGTAGCACTGTGATCCAGCTACAAAATGTAAAAAAACGCCATTACCCCCACCCCTCTCCCTCCATTACCCCCACTCCCCCACTCCCCCATTACCTCCACACACAAAAGTAAAAAACGCCATTAACCCCATTACCCCCACCCTTCTCCCCATTATCCCCCACCCCACTCCCCCAATTACCCACCCCCCTCCCCCACTACCCCTGGGGGTAGCATTGCGGAACACATTTTGGAGCATGACGGGTTATATTTGTAACTGCTATTACGATACGAGCACGTAAATCTTGCAGATCTGTAACCCTTGTTTGATAGACGTTTGATTTGATAAAGCCCATGCAAAGAAATCCAAGTGCGTTAGGTCAGGAGATCGAGCCGCCGAGGGCCTGTTGCCTCCGCGTCTGATCCACCGATTTGGAAATCGTTCGTTTAGGTACTCCCGAACAATGTTTGCGTAATGACAAGGTGCCCCATCTTGTTGAAAGACGACGGTGTTTAAAATGCCATCTGAATGAAGCTGGGACATTTACGTGCTCGTATCGTAACAGCAGTTACAAAAATAACCCCTGTCATGCTCCAAAATGTGTTCCGCAATGCTGCTGACAGACTCGAACTCTGTAGAGATACTGATGGTGCTCATTTAGAATCATATGCTTAAGTATTCACTAAATGTATGCCTTCTATTATATTGTTATTGAATTTTACCCTTTTTGCTACGTTTTCACTGAAATAGATAGGGACTTTATAAACACCCTGTATATTTTGAGAAATTTTTTCTTATGAAAAAAGCAACTCCACCAAAGGGCTTACGGTACAATAACTCATTTGAAAAGTCTACTGCAGAGGACGCACGATATGTAAAGTCATCATGGATGGTAGAGAGAAATTTTACCTCTTGCTTACTATAGGTAGGCAGGAGTATCAAATCTACATTGTCACAGATTTTATGAACATCTACAATTGAATTCCTTGATGACTTTACGTTATACGAACTCTTTTCAACAAGTTATCCGCTATGAATGATAGAAAATTTATTATTATTATTTTTATTATTATTATTATTATTATTATCATATAAATAATACAAATTTCAGGTATTATTATCATTTATTATTATTATTATTATTATTATTATATAAATAATACAAATTTCAGGCATTATTATTATTATTATTATTATTATATATTATTATATAAATAATACAAATTTCAGGCGTTATTATTATTATTATTATTATCAAATCTCCTGCAAAGGTGAATAAATTCTATAATAATAATAATACCATCTGGGCACTGACTCATGTTGTAAGGGTTGAACTGCGAGTTTGCACTTCTAATTATTACTTTAAATGATTTATAATATGG
>JAJOZX010002439.1:622500-678327 GCA_023014485.1 Bathynomus jamesi
CTATACAAGCGTAGTTCTTTACGTTATTTATACTGCGTGTTCTTTGCAGTTGAATGTATATAATGTTACGGCATGCGGGAGGTGCCCCCTTGGGGCATTGGTTTCTGCGAGTATGTAGAAGAATTACGGCATTTGGAAGAGTGAGGCCCATGGTGTAATGGTATCGCATCTGACCGGCAATCGGAAGATCCCGGGTTCGATTCCCGGGTGGTTACCTCATTTTTTCATTTGTTTCGTTCTCTCTCTCTCGTCTTGCGCGGAATATCTCCTATACAAGCGTCGTTCTTTACGTTATTTATACTGCGTGTTCTTTGCAGTTGAATGTGTATATATATATATATATATATATATATATATATATACACACTGTATATATATATATATATATATATATATATATATATACACAGCCATCCCCCGGTTAACGACCTACTCGTTTATCGACCACCCGCGGATACGACCGCGACCGATCGTACCGATTTTTGGAAATCATACAATGTTTTGCATTGTATAAAAAACATTGCAACTGCTTGGGAGGATGTTACTGCGAAGTGTATGAAAGGCATTTGGAAGAAGTGCCTAAAACGATATGTGGGTAATTTCGAAGGCTTCGATAAGTTTGAAAATGTCGATGAAATTAATAGAAAAATAGTGTTACTCGTCAATACCCTCAATTTAGAAGTAGAAGTGGAAGATGTGGAAAACTTAGTGGAATACCAAGAGGGAGAGCTGACAAACGAAGAGCTGATAGAGTTGGAAGAACAACAGCATTTGGAGGAAGAAGAAAGAAAAGAAGAAAAGAAGAAGCACCAAAGCCGTAAAACAAGGCTTTCGTTTACCGACCATTTCGTTTACCGACCTGGTCGTCGGAACGGAACCCGGTCGTTAAACGGGGGATGGCTGTGTGTGTATATATATATATATATATGATACACACAGACCATGCATGGAACAAGGAATTCTACTGGGAAAATTAAATCCACTATAGTCCGAATAAGTAATGGTAAATGACAAACACTATAGTTTTTCTTTTTCATGATGTTAGCCCGACATGTGCAACGAGTCACTCACAAAGAGGCCCCAAAAATATAGCTTCCTTCACCAGGTCTCTGGAAAGCAGATAGGATCCAGCTTTGGGGCAGGACCTGGTCCTATCTGCTTTGCAGATAGCTGGTGGGAGAAGTTATATTTTTGGGGCCTCTTTGCGAATGACCCGTTGCCCACGTTCGGCTAACATCATGAAAAAGAAAAACTATAGTGTTTGTTATTTATCATTACTTATTCGGACTATAATGATTTAATTTTCCCAGAAGAGTTCCTTGTTCCACGCACAATCTGTGTGTATCATGAAAATCTCAGGCGTTTCAATCCCATATATATATATATATATATAAATTGTTTGTGTGTATATATATATATATATTATATATATATATATATATATATTATATATATATTATAAAGCCCGCAGGATTTTTAAAAAAAACACCTCTGAATGCGAAAGCAGTTGCTGTTTCTTCAGGTGTTTAAATATACGATAGGGTGTGTTTAACTTTTATCCCATCGTACTGTGATGGTAACGCTCGCAAATTCAACTCAAGCGGTCCTCGCTTCAAATCCTGGTGGGAAGTATTTTTGTTTCATAAATAAATAAATAACTATATACAGAGTGTTTCACAACCGGTCTGCTATACTTTGGAGGGTGATATCGAGTAAAAAAGTCAATACAACATCGGTGCTATTTCGAACCGTTGCGGAGCTACGGACGTTTTAAGGTGCACGGAAAAAAATAAACGAAAGTATTGATCTGATGTATTTATTGTTACATTTTATGAGATACACCTTGTAAATGTTCAAAATGTCCGCCTCGGTTTGCAATGCACAGCCTTGCCTGTTCCAAAGAAGGGTCCACTGCCCATTCAATCATTTCGGGTGTTCCCGTATGTAAGCAGCGGCATCCATAATCCGACGCAAGAGTTCCTCTCTCGTTTGTACTTTGGTCTTGTATACCATCTCTTTCATAAGGCCCCATAAAAAGAAATCTAACGGGGTTAGGTCCAGGGATCTTGAGGACCACGATATTAGACCAGCACGACCAATTCAATGATTCCCATACCGCTGATTCAAGTAATCCGTAACAAGACGACCAAAATGTGGTGGCGCCGCATCGTGATGAAAAACATCCTGCGCCTCTTCTCCAAGGGCATGTCCTCCATCAAAAGCGGCAATTCGTTGCCAGGAAGTTCAGATAAATATCAGCAGTTAATCGTTGTTCCAAAACGAACGGTCCAGTCAGCTGATCTCGAATTACACCGCACCAAACATTCACCGAGAATCGATGTTGAAAGTTTCCTTCAACGAGGGGGGATTATCGGCGGACTACAAGTGGGAATTTCGTCTATTGTTAATTCCATCCCGAAAGAATTGTGCTTCATCACTAAACAGTATGCGATTAAGAATTTGGAGATGCATAACCATCTACTGGCAAAATTGAACACGTTTATCGTGATCATCCGTTGAAGAGCTCGCACACGTTGCAAATGATAGGGATACAAACCCTCATTATGTATGGTTCGCCATACATGCGATGTGGATTCACCAATTCGTCTAGAAATTCTTCGAACACTGGTAGTTGGGCTACGTTGTACTAGGTCCAGTATGCGCTCCTCCGCAGCAACGGGCCGTCGTGCTACATGTTCTTGGTTACGTGGAACAATTGTCCCTGTTTCCCTTAATCTCTCGTGAGTGTCACTAAACACTTGCCTGTTCGGTATTCGGCGGTTCGGAAAACGTCTTTGATATTCCTCACTGCCGCTCTGCTGTTACCATCACAGAATCCATAAATAAATAGATATCAGCGTATTCAGCGGGTGTGAACTGTTGATACATTTTCATTGTTCACCTTAGCGCAACACAGTGTCTCGTACCACAGATCAGAACCAACTGAAAGAAAAACTGAGAATTAGAAGTAGTAACTTTGTTAACCGAAACTACCACCAGTGCTGCCATCTATCGAATTACACACAAGTAGGGATGTGTTGTTTGCACATCTTAAAACATCCGTAGCTCCTCAACGGTTAGAAATAGCACCTATGTTGTATTAACTTTTTTACTCGATATCAACCGCCAAAGTATGGCAGACCGGTTGTGAAACACCCTGTGTGTGTGTATATATATATATATATATATATATATATAATACGAAGAATGTCCATCGTAAATTCACAAGGAAAATTAAACTTTATATAAATATTTCAAAAGTTTTCTAAAAATACTTCAAAAACCATCGGAAAGTTTTTCTGCTTTTTAATACGTGAAAGGAAAACCGAATTAGATAACAGATATTTGGGAACGATTGTTGATGACAGTTCCATCAATTGCCATTTTATTTTTCAATGGGATATTTCCAATATATGTAGAGTTGCGGAGGAGTTTATATGGCTATGTATTTTATATGTCGAAAGCACATTGGTGGAAGATTTAGAGCCATATGATTGGGTGAAAATAATAAGGGGTTAGGTCCACTAACTAATAGTGTTCGCGTAATAATTATTTCACTGTATGAAGTACAGAAAATGCGTACTTAAATACAGTGTATATATATTGTATATTATATATATATATATATAATATATATATATATATATTATAATATATATGTTATTACTGTCACTAAAAAAGAATAACATATCAAAGAATACAAACATTGCTTCTTATTTCAAAGAATAGTCTTTAAGCCAAACATTGATTTTTCTTTTGATACTTGACGACCAGTATAAACTCTCAAATTGTACGTGCTGTATATATATATATATATATATATATATATACTGGGTGAGTCAAAAGTCCGGAAACGTAAGAACTATGCTTTCCCATGCAAATATATATGTATATTTGCATTGAAAATCATAATTCCTATGCTTGCATACTTTTGACTCACTCTCTCTCTCTCTCTCTCTCTCTCTCTATATATATATATATATATATATATATATATAATATATATATATATATATATATATATATAAACATGAATAAATGCGCAGTTTTATCCTGTATAAAATGCATTACAAACTTATGGAAATTTTACAAAAAAAATTTAATTTAAAAAAATCTAAAATAAATGGGGCTCATTTGAACGCTATTTAAAAACAAAGAAAGCAGCAGGGAATGTGCTTCGTGTATATAATAAAGTTTAATGGTTCTTTTTCTTTCTAACCACTCGTCGTGCTTAATAGATCAAGATGAGTGCAAAGATCATCTAAATGAGGAGAGATGACAAACGAAAGGACCTCGGTTGATCCCTTCGTTTTGGTGTTTTTGTCCCTATGCGTTCATATATTTGGGAGTTTCTCCCTTGTTCTTCCCTCAGTACTAAGCTCTCAAGACCACCAAATGTTCTTTCTCTGCATTACTTTAATATATTTTTCCGACAACTTCAGATGAAGTACTTTATAAAAAAGGAAAAACAGTTTTAAATTAAAAGACATACGCAAAAGAGAAGTAACTATTATATATATATAAAGAACGACGCTTGTGTAGAAGAGCGTCCGCACAAGATGAGGAGAGAACGAACAAATGAAAAACGAGGCACCTCCGAGGAATCGAACCCGGGATCATCCAATTACCGGTCGGACATGCTAACCACTACACCAAGGTCCTCGATCAGTCAAAAGTCGTAATTCTCCTACATACGAGCTGAATCGAATGCTCTCCCCATCTTGTGCGGACGCTCTTCTACACAATCGTCGTTCTTTACATTAATTATACTGTGTGTTGTTTTCAGTATATATATATAATATATATATATATATATATATATATATATATATATATATATATATATTACACGGTATTAAAAATGTGGTTATTGGAATTGCGGCATTAAATATTTATGTTTCATAAAGGCGAAATTATATAAATGAGTACGCCTCGTGGTGCAGTGGGCGCCTCAATGGTGTAGTGGTTAACGTCGCTGACTACGAATTCATCGACCCAGTGACGTCGTGCGGGGCGCAGCAAAACCCAGCTAGTCATCCTTCCACACATTAAAGAAATTGGTTGGTAGATAAATGGGTACCCTGGGTAGCCTAGTGGTTAAGACGTTGGGCAAGCAAAACCAAGGTTAACCAAAGTTATGCAATGTAACAGTTTTTATTTTGCTTTTAAATCTTTCAAAGTTTTAATTATATCAAAGTCTTTTTTTTTTAATAATTAAATTAATTAAGGCTTAAATAAAATATGTAGTTAAACGAAGTCACGAAATGAGAAGTACATTTCTTTTTAATTCACATTTCTACTATCAAAGACTTGTTTTTCAAACAAGTTTTTCATAAACAGTAACTTCACAAAAGCTGATAATAAAAACCCACTCTAATAGACAGAGTTTATTTCCATAACAGTTTCGATGCCCACTGGCATCCTCTTTGGGTGGATACAGAAAACGAATTAACCAAAAACAAGAGGAAAACAGTTCAGGGACCATTAAGAAATTCGCACCTAGGTTAGATCCCGTTCTCCCGACATTGGAAGGGCATTTTTTATTAAAGGGACCCGCTTATAAGTACATTCGCACAAATTTAAAACTATCTCCTTGTTCTATACATGCAGATTCTATTTTTTTTTTTTTACATAATTATTACATTTATTATTAAATTTTTAAATTTAATATTGCATTATTATTTATTACATAAATTATAAATTTATTATTACATTGATTATTACATTGTTGTTTATTATACAGAAATTATAAACCGAAAAACGAATGAAAAGGCGAGAAGGAAACAATCCAGAGACCATTAAGAAATTCGCACCTAGGCTAGATCCCGTTCCCCCCACCCCAGAAGAGCATTTTTATTAAAGGGTCCCGCTTATGTAAATTCGCACAAATTAAAACTATCTTGTTCTATACATACAAATTCTATTATTTTGGCATAATTACTGCATTTATTATTGCATTTACATTTATTATTATTACCTTTACACTAATTATTACATTTATTTTATTACCTTTACACTAATTATTACATTTATTTTATTACCTTTACACTAATTATTACATTTATTTTATTACCTTTACACTAATTATTACATTTATTTTATTACCTTTATTATTACATTTATTGCATTTATATTTATTTCCACATTTATTACTTCCATTATTACATTTACATTTACGTTTATTATTCCATTTACATTTTACCGAGGGATTAAAAAAAAAACGAATGAACCAAAAGCGAGTAAGGAAACAATCCAGAGACCTTTAAGAAATTCACACTTAGGTTAGAACCCGTTCACCCGACTCCGTAAGGGATTTTTGACCAAGAATCTCATTAAAGGGTCCAACTTATAAGTACCTTCGCACAAATTAAAATTATCTTCTTGTTCTATATATACATACAGATTCTATTATTTTTCTTTTAACATAATTATTACATTTATAAAGTACCTTACTTGATTCCCAATCTATAGCATGATTATTTTGGCTGGCGTGATAAAAAATGGCATTATTAGTATTACAATGCAATGTAAATGCAATAATAAATGCAGTAATTATGTCAAAAAATAGAATCTGTATGTATAGAACAAGAAGATAGTTTTAATTTGTGCGAATTTACTTATAAGCGGGACCCTTTAATAAAAATGTCCTTCTGGGGCGGGGAGAACGGGATCTAGCCCAGGTGCGAATTTCTTAATGGTCCCTGGATTGTTTCGTTCTCGCCTTTTTCATTCGTTTTTCGGTTTATAATTTTTGTATAATAAACAACAATGTAATAATTAATTAATGTAATAATAAATTTATAATTTCTGTAATAAATAATAATGCAATATTAAATGTAATAAATTTAATAATAAATGTAATAATTATGTAAAAAAAAATAATAGAATCTGTATGTATAGAACAAGGAGAGAGTTTTAAATTTGTGCGAATGTACTTATAAGCGGGTCCCTTTAATAATAATGCCCTTCCAGTGTCGGGAGAACGGGATCTAACCTAGGTGCGAATTTCTTAATGGTCCCTGGACTGTTTTCCCTCTTGTTTTTGGTTCATTCGTTTTCTGTATCCACCCGAAGAGGATGACAGTGGGCATCGAAACTGTTGTGGAAATAAACTCTGTCTATTAGAGTGGGTTTTTATCATATTTTGACCTTCACGTAGAAAAAAGTGAAGTTTTTTTGCATTTTTCACGAAAGCTTCATCCTTGCGTAAAAGGTTCACTTTAATTATTTTCAGGCACTGAATATTACACACACACACACACACACACATATATATATATATATATATATATATATACACAGGGTGGTGCAAAAGTAGCTCATCATAGGAATTTTCAGTGTTGACTATATTATATTTTTTTCTTTTTGGTAGGGGATGGCTGCGAAATTAACAATAGACGAGAGGGTGAGCTTGGTTTTAATATATGAAATACAGGTACAACAAATCGACGAATCAGTACACAATTTTAATTCTGTGCCGAGTCAGAAAATATGGTTAATAATTAAATTAATTGAATCACTGAGGCTGGTGCTGATAGTGTTGTAATAATAATACAGGCGTTAGAATAATGGGCCGCATTAGTTGGCCTGAACCCTGTGCCAGTTTCTGATCTTCCTCACTCACTGATTTTACACTCGTGTGTATGTATATATATATATATATATATATGTATATATATATATATATATATATATATATATATATATATATATGTGTGTGTGTGTGTGTGTGTGTGTGTGTGTGTGTATGTGTGTGTGTGTGTGTGTGTGTGTTTTAATTTAGCAACATTAGGACTCTGCCTTTGTATGGTAATGCAACTGTTATATACGATTGCTTCCCACTCAATGTCATTCCAATCCGCAGACCGTGTGTTAGAATGCTGAAAATGGGAATCCTAGAATTGAAAAGAAAAAAAAAAAAAAAGGAGTTTCCTGATTTGGGAAGGGTAAAATGAAAGCTCAGGCGAGAGAAGTATTTTCTATTAAAAATCTAACTTAGTTAAATTGGAAAATCTTGCAATCGGAATAGGAATGAATCAATTTGAGAATTGCCTTCTTAAGAATTTCTACTTTTAGATTTTCATTCTTAGACGAAAACTGAAATGGGAAGAAATCAAATCGTTTCACCGAATTTCAACATGATATAATAACGTGACTAGAAAATAATTTCATGGTTTCTATAAATAATTTCAGTTTCTACAGAAAATAATTCTGGGACATTTTACTATAATATAATTTCGAAATATATAAACAAAGGTTTGATAATGAGTATTTCATTGTTTATTGTTAATAGGAAAAATCGTTTTAATGTAACTGAGAAAAAGGTTTGCTCGTGTTTGTGATATAGAAAACAACTCTCTCCTTAGTCATTAAAATTCTTTACTGCCTTTGAAATAAAATTTATTTGGAATTTTAAAAAGAAAATCAGACCAAAAATATTTGTAATCCATTTAGTCTGGAAAATATAACTGGCAAAAAGGGAAATTTTGGCGTAATAAAGGAATATATCTGAGTTATATATTTTTTATTTTTTTAAGTTCGGGAAGAACCGATTCGCCTCTATTTAAAAGGGCATATCTCGGCGGAAAAACAAAGAAAAAGTGAGAGGAAAGACAGAGGAAAAAGAAAGGGTGGAGGGGACAGTCGAAGTGGAAAAAGACCAAGGATGACAAGGACTGCAGGGTCGAGCCCCATCATCCTTGGGTGCTAGGGCCGGGAGGGCGCACGTGAAACCTCCAGGAACAAGCACGTACAAACGAGCACAAAGAGCACGAGCTTAGAACCCCCTTGCGGGGATATATATATATGCGCGCGTCGGTGGTGTAGTGGTTAGCGTCGCTGACTACGAATCCATCGGCCTCGGGTTCGAGACCCGGTGACGGCAGCCAGCGCGCAGCAAAACCCAGCTGTTCATCCTTTCACACAATAAAGAAAGTGGTTGGTAGATAAATGGATACCCTGGGTGGCCTAGTGGTTAAGACGCTGGGCTGCTGGTGGGGCGTGGTTCGGATTCCACGTTAAACTGTAGGTCTAAGGTGGAGTGAAAACTTTACCTTCGTCAGAATGAACAAGTCGGGCGGAAGCTAACCAAAGGTTTTATATATTTATATATATATATATATATACCGGGTGTCCCAAAAGTCAGTTTACCGAAGAAAATGTTCTCCTAAGGTGAGTTTACTACAAAGAAAAAACTTGTTTCATAAATATATTTACAAAACATAAGAAAACAAAGAAAAAAACATTTCTGAAACATATTTACAAAACATGAGAATAGTTTTGGTTACAATAACTGTTCAAAATGTCGTCCATGTTGTTCGATGCACATCTTGTATCTGTCAACGGTTGACCGGCAAATTGCTTTGCATAGTTCCTTATCATTGCTTAAGAGCTGGAATTCTTCACAAATGTAGTCTTCAAGGTCCTGAAGACATGCTGGCTTTTTGCTGTGAAAAAAAATTGTATCATAATGTTTAGAATAATCATCAGGAGAAAACATTTTCCTCGGTAAACTGACTTTTGGGACACTCTGTATATATATATATATATACACAAACTCAGAATGGTTCCCTGAGAACATTATATGTTAAACACAGACCGTGCATGGAACAAGGAACTCTTCTGGGAAAATTAAATCCACTATAGTCCGAATAAGTAATGGTAAATGACAAATACCATAGTTTTTTTCCTTTTTCATGATTTTAGCCCGACGTGGGCAACGGGTCTCTCGCAAAGAGATCCCACAAATATAGCTTCCCTCACCAGTCATCTGCAAGGCAGACAGGATCCAGCTTTGGGACGTGGATCTAGGGTTTAAAGCAAGCCTAGATCCCTACACTCAGAACCTCTATATAAGTAAAAGACTCGTTGCATTCACGTCGTGTTGAATAAATCAAAGAAAAAGGGGGTAACTATTGTATTTTTAGCCAAAAAAACCAAAACTTAAACCTCAACCGGACATTGAGCGTCCACTTTTCAAGGCACGAAACACGTCCGTTTAGTATACACAAACTCAGAATGGTTCCCTGAGAACATTATATGTTAAACACAGACCGTGCATGGAACAAGGAACTCTTCTGGGAAAATTAAATCCACTATAGTCCGAATAAGTAATGGTAAATGACAAATACCATAGTTTTTTTCCTTTTTCATGATTTTAGCCCGACGTGGGCAACGGGTCTCTCGCAAAGAGATCCCACAAATATAGCTTCCCTCACCAGCCATCTGCAAGGCAGACAGGATCCAGCTTTGGGACGTGGATCTAGGGTTTAAAGCAAGCCTAGATCCCTACACTCAGAACCTCTATATAAGTAAAAGACTCGTTGCATTCACGTCGTGTTGAATAAATCAAAGAAAAAGGGGGTAACTATTGTATTTTTAGCCAAAAAAACCAAAACTTAAACCTCAACCGGGACATTGAGCGTCCACTTTTCAAGGCACGAAACACGTCCGTTTAGTATACACAAACTCAGAATGGTTCCCTGAGAACATTATATGTTAAACACAGACCGTGCATGGAACAAGGAACTCTTCTGGGAAAATTAAATCCACTATAGTCCGAATAAGTAATGGTAAATGACAAATACCATAGTTTTTTTCCTTTTTTTTTTCATGATTTTAGCCCGACGTGGGCAACGGGTCTCTCGCAAAGAGATCCCACAAATATAGCTTCCCTCACCAGCCATCTGCAAGGCAGACAGGATCCAGCTTTGGGACGTGGATCTAGGGTTTAAAGCAAGCCTAGATCCCTACACTCAGAACCTCTATATAAGTAAAAGACTCGTTGCATTCACGTCGTGTTGAATAAATCAAAGAAAAAGGGGGTAACTATTGTATTTTTAGCCAAAAAAACCAAAACTTAAACCTTTTTCTTTGATTTATTCAACACGACGTGAATGCAACGAGTCTTTTACTTATATAGAGGTTCTGAGTGTAGGGATCTAGGCTTGCTTTAAACCCTAGATCCACGTCCCAAAGCTGGATCCTGTCTGCCTTGCAGATGGCTGGTGAGGGAAGCTATATTTGTGGGATCTCTTTGCGAGAGACCCGTTGCCCACGTCGGGCTAAAATCATGAAAAAGGAAAAAAACTATGGTATTTGTCATTTACCATTACTTATTCGGACTATAGTGGATTTAATTTTCCCAGAAGAGTTCCTTGTTCCATGCACGGTCTGTGTTTAACATATAATGTTCTCAGGGAACCATTCTGAGTTTGTGTATACTAAACGGACGTGTTTCGTGCCTTGAAAAGTGGACGCTCAATGTCCCGGTTGAGGTTTAAGTTTTGGTTTTTTTGGCTAAAAATACAATAGTTACCCCCTTTTTCTTTGATTTATTCAACACGACGTGAATGCAACGAGTCTTTTACTTATAGAGGTTCTGAGTGTAGGGATCTAGGCTTGCTTTAAACCCTAGATCCACGTCCCAAAGCTGGATCCTGTCTGCCTTGCAGATGGCTGGTGAGGGAAGCTATATTTGTGGGATCTCTTTGCGAGAGACCCGTTGCCCACGTCGGGCTAAAATCATGAAAAAGGAAAAAAACTATGGTATTTGTCATTTACCATTACTTATTCGGACTATAGTGGATTTAATTTTCCCAGAAGAGTTCCTTGTTCCATGCACGGTCTGTGTTTAACATATAATGTTCTCAGGGAACCATTCTGAGTTTGTGTATACTAAACGGACGTGTTTCGTGCCTTGAAAAGTGGACGCTCAATGTCCCGGTTGAGGTTTAAGTTTTGGTTTTTTTTGACTAAAAATACAATAGTTACCCCCTTTTTCTTTGATTTATTCAACACGACGTGAATGCAACGAGTCTTTTACTTATATAGAGGTTCTGAGTGTAGGGATCTAGGCTTGCTTTAAACCCTAGATCCACGTCCCAAAGCTGGATCCTGTCTGCCTTGCAGATGGCTGGTGAGGGAAGCTATATTTGTGGGATCTCTTTGCGAGAGACCCGTTGCCCACGTCGGGCTAAAATCATGAAAAAGGAAAAAAACTATGGTATTTGTCATTTACCATTACTTATTCGGACTATAGTGGATTTAATTTTCCCAGAAGAGTTCCTTGTTCCATGCACGGTCTGTGTTTAACATATAATGTTCTCAGGGAACCATTCTGAGTTTGTGTATACTAAACGGACGTGTTTCGTGCCTTGAAAAGTGGACGCTCAATGTCCCGGTTGAGGTTTAAGTTTTGGTTTTTTTGACTAAAAATACAATAGTTACCCCCTTTTTCTTTGATTTATTCAACACGACGTGAATGCAACGAGTCTTTTACTTATATAGAGGTTCTGAGTGTAGGGATCTAGGCTTGCTTTAAACCCTAGATCCACGTCCCAAAGCTGGATCCTGTCTGCCTTGCAGATGGCTGGTGAGGGAAGCTATATTTGTGGGATCTCTTTGCGAGAGACCCGTTGCCCACGTCGGGCTAAAATCATGAAAAAGGAAAAAAACTATGGTATTTGTCATTTACCATTACTTATTTGGACTATAGTGGATTTAATTTTCCCCGAAGAGTTCCTTGTTCCATGCACGGTCTGTGTTTAACATATATATATATATATATATTACAGGGTGGGCGGAAAGTAGCTCCCTATTTTGGATTGGTAAAAAAATACGTATATTATCCATTTATTTCAGAAGAAATAATATGAAAAGGTAGGCATACATGGTAGGTTTTCTCTAAAATTCAATGTGGGCTCCAACTCTTTCCACCAGCTTCTGGAGCCGCCCAGGAATGGCGTCCACTGACTTTAGCAGGAACTCCGGCGGGATGGAGGACATGACTTCCCGAATTCGGTCCTCCAGTTCTTCCAATGTCCTCGGTTTGGTGCGGTAGACTTCTTCCTTTACCCACCCCCAAAGAAAGAAGTCGCACGGTTACCGCTGAAAACGTCAGAATCGGTTCAGTGTAACGGTGTGGTGTGGTATGACCTCAGATCAGGTTGTGGGCCCGTTCCTTCTGCGCAACACCATGAATGCTGAGCGGTACCTTGCTATGTTGCGAAACGAGGTCTGGCCGGTTGTCAGCACATGGGAGAACATCGACGATCTGATATTTATGCAAGATGGCGCCCCTCCGCACTTCGCTCTTGTCCGTGAGTGGCTGGATGCCCACTTCCCTGGGCGTTGGATGGGTCGTCGTGGTCCACATCAATGGCCAGCCAGGAGCCCCGACTTGACACCGTGCGACTTCTTTCTTTGGGGGTGGGTAAAGGAAGAAGTCTACCGCACCAAACCGAGGACATTGGAAGAACTGGAGGACCGAATTCGGGAAGTCATGTCCTTCATCCCGCCGGAGTTCCTGCTAAAGTCAGTGGACGCCATTCCTGGGCGGCTCCAGAAGCTGGTGGAAAGAGTTGGAGCCCACATTGAATTTTAGAGAAAACCTACCATGTATGCCTACCTTTTCATATTATTTCTTCTGAAATAAATGGATAATATACGTATTTTTTTACCAATCCAAAACAGGGAGCTACTTTCCGCCCACCCTGTATATATATATATATATATATATATATATATATATATATTTTTTTTTTATTTATATACAGGATGTTTCATAACATGTGGGACGCACTTTCAGGATGGATTCAGGACCTGAAAAAATTAAAAAAGTTTATATAAACATTCCCGAAATCGCTTTGTTTCCGAGGTACAGCCCGTTTTGTGTTCAAGCAATTCTTTCCGCAAACTGTTTACAAACACTGCTTGCCGACAATGTTTGTGAGTATGTACGAGACTTATTTCATGTATGGCCTTGATGATTGTAGTGTTTCGTACACTCTATGACATGTTTCAATATCGTTGAAAGTAGAGCCATCAATCAGTCAGAGGTGCATCGCGGTCTTTCACTGTTTGTATTCGTAACTTCTTACCGTGAATAAGTGCAGTCCAGTGAAAAAAAAACCTTAAAAGTTTTTGTGCTACTGTATTCAGTGATAGTGTGCATTTGAAGTGAGAATGGAGGCTTATTCAAACAGAAAAATGGCAGACATGCATCTCATGTATGGACTTGCCGAGTGTAATGCGGCCGCAGCAAGACGTCTGTATACGGAAAGGTTTCCAAATCGCCATTTGCCAGATAAGAAGACCTTTCAGAAAATAGACGAGCGTCTTGGTGATACAGGATCACTCAACAAGCGAGTTTTAGATGGTGGTAGACCAATCAGCGCCAGAACTGTTGAGTTGGAGGAGCGGCGGTGAAGGTAAGGCGGATACTTGCTGGAACACATAACAGGCTGTAACTCGGAAACAAAGCGATTTCGGGCATATATTTATACGAACTATTTTCATTGTTTTCAGGTCCTGAATCAATCCTGAAAGTGCGTCCCACATGTTATGAAACACCCTGTATATATATATATATATATATATATTATATATATATAATATATATATATATATATATATGTGTGTGTGTGTGTGTGTGTGTGTGTGTGTGTGTGTGTGTGTCCCACAAAAAAGTACACCCAACTTTAGATTGTACTAACTCCCCCAAAAATTGAGATATTTTGGATCTGTTTGTTTGATTTAATATAGCAAATTATTCTTTGTTAACGTTCAAATTTATTCATGTTTAAACGATTTAGTGTTTAAGCATCTGCTTTTAACTGAAGGGTACAGCAAAATGGGTTGCGCCGAATGATCATTTCTCCCAGCCAGATAGCTCCTCTTGCTTTAACCAATGTGCTACTTTTTACGTCGAAGGATATTGCAAATATTTTTTTTAAATAATTCGAACTTTTGTATCTAAGATACGAGTCATACATATAAATGAAGAATCTGAATTACTAAATTTATAAATAACTTTGAAACCCTTATCATGCAGTTTACACGAAGGCAGCGCGTTCTCATGGTCACAACTTATCTGCAAACTAAAAGCTTAAAACAAGTTCAGAATACCTTCGAACTACAATTTCCCGATAGAGCTAACTAAACATACAATTTTGAAGAATGTTCGGAAATACAGAGAAGAAGGAACGGTCCTCCATTTGAACAAAGGACGTTCAGGCCATCCGAAGACGGCAAGAACAGACGAGAACATTCAGCATGTTCGGCATTTATTAGAGAGACATCCAAAAGTGTCCACCAGGCGAAATGGTACAGAACTCTCACGCATGTCATTTCATCGAATAGTTCGTGAGGATTTGAATTTGTACCCATACAGAATGGAAATTCGACATCAACTCATTGAAGGAGATCTACCTCGCCGCCTAAGATTTGCCCAGTGGTTTCTTGAAAAACCAGAAAGATTCACGGAACAATTAGTGGTTGGAGATGAGGCGGCCTTTTTTATGAATGGTCTAGTGAACAGACAAATCTGCCGTCAGTATGCACCAAAAAATCATCCACCTGACAATCATATCTACGAAAAGAATAACTCTAGACAAAAACTGTCTCTCTGGGCAGGACTGTGTGGTAATGGAGCGGTAATTGGCCCGGTCTTTTACGATGGTAATCTAAATGGTGAAGCTTACCTAGAAATGATAGACCGAGAAATCCTTCCACAAATACGTATTACTTATGGAAACCGATTTAATCGTATTTGGTGGGTGCAAGACGGAGCTCCTGCTCACAGGAGAGTTATTGTGAAGGAACGCTTGCAGGAAGTCTTCCACCAAAGAGTAATTGCTACAGGCCATGACATTGAATGGCCTCCCAGAAGCCCTGACTTGACCCCGTGTGATTACTTTTTATGGGGTCATTTGAAAAATAGAGTATTTGCATCACAACCTATCAATTTAGATGATTTGAGGACTCGCATCACAGCTGAAATCAACTTGTTAAAAGACAATCCAGATCTTATCAAAAGAGTGATGGGAAGATGAGAGCTCGACTCCAGATTTGTATCGATAGGAATGGGCGGTCATGTTGAAATAAAACGAAACTAAGCATAACTTTTGCAATAAGGAATAAAGAAAAATCTGCTTTGTATCTTATTAAAATTATGTTAAAGTATCTATTATTATGTATTTGTCTTTTCATTACATCGATAGCACACACATTATTTTTTCATTGACCAATTTTGCGCAATCCATTTTGTTGTACCCTTCAGTTAAAAGCAGATGTTTAAACACTAAATCGTTTAAACATGAATAAATTTGAACGTTAACAAAGAATAATTTGCTATATTAAATCAAACAAACAGATCCAAAATATCTCAATTTTTGGAGGAGTTAGTACAATCTAAAGTTGGGTGTACTTTTTTGTGGGACATATGGTATATATATATATATATATAAAATGTTATAATGTTTCAGACCAACAAAGACCCTAGGATCCACTCATGGCTGGTCTACCTAACTGTGTTCGTAATTGTGTATTGTGTATGTCCTCCGTGGTGGTGGCGGAGGGGACCCACAATTTTACGTGGGTTCTGTATTATCTTTACTTTGGTTAATCTGAGCTCAAACTTTTAATATTTATTTCCCTATTTTATTTCAATTATGTTTGCAAATTATATATTCTATAATAATAATTACATACATACATAGACATATGTTTATATTTTTAAATATACAGGGTGGGCCGTAAGTTTCCATACATAGGAAAATTTAAATTATGGTCTTCACGTGCGTCGGTATTTGGATCAGCAGTTTCCGGATGCTTGGATTGGTCGGCGTGGTCCTGTGGAGTGGCCTCCCAGATCCCCAGATCTCACCCCCCTTGATTTCTATCTTTGGGGGCACTTGAAGGCCATGGTGTATCAGGAAAAGATACGAGACATAAATCATCTAAAGGAACGTATCACCAACGCCATTACAAACATAACGTCAACTGTGCTAATGCGTGTTCATCAACAGTGGGGAACACGTATTGAAATGTGTTTTCAAAACAATGGCAACCATGTAGAGCATATTATATAAATAAAAATGGTTGTCCATAAAAAAATGTTTATTTTTCCTATGTATGGAAACTTACGGCCCACCCTGTACATTTAAATATGCGTACAATACTACTATTACAACTACAAATAATAATGATAATAATAAAAATAATAATAATAATAATAATAATAATGTCATTGATCTCCCTATATGCAAGTTATTTACATCAGGATAACATACGATAACTTTCCTTTGGAGGAAATGCGAGGAAAGTTAAATCTGTGAGAGATTAAGCGGCAGTCACGTTTGTAACTTAATACCAATAAGAAAGAGCCGGAATTGGAGATGATAAATTCCTTCGAAACGTGACTTTCTCGCGAGAAAGTTTATAATGAGCGCTTTTTCTCATTTAGGTATTCGTCTATAACTATATATTCTTCGTTTATCGGTCTTGATGAGATGTAATACAGTAACTTGCAGAATATACAATGCTGTCTATACTCAATTTCAGTCTGATTTTAATGTTTTCAGAATCACTTATATGGATATTCTTTGTGTACTTATTGAAGGAATAATAGTCAGGTAATTTATTTACTGGTTTTGTTTTTAGGACAAATAGTTATCAATGTTAATTTATGTACACGTTTTAAACGGATTTTCTTGATAGAATTTGCATAAAATTTTGGAGTGGGTTAATGATTTCCCACATACAGTATATAATAATTATATACGAAAATTTTACATATGCAATGTGCACTGCAAGTGTGGGTAGGAGAAATAAACTCCTTGTAAGGAGTTATTTATGCATTCCATTTTGAAAGTAAATTAACTAATTAGGAAGTCACATTTTCTCCAACACCAAACTTATGGTATAACACATTTTGGAGTAAATTTGATTTAATTATTGAACTTCATTTGAGCGTACATGTTTATCGAATCTTAAATTGCTATCTAGAAAAAAAATTAAATATTTTAAAATACGGATCACTTTAACATATTGCTTCCCAGGAACCTCTTTTTAACATATTGCTTCCCAGTGTTAATCACTTTAACATATTGCTTCTTAGGAGGGACAACTTTAACATATTGCTTCCCGAATGCTTTGGGAAGCAATATGTTAAAGTGATCCAAAAACAAATACAGTTATTTATTTATTAGTATTTTTTTATTTTAAAATTTAGGTGGTTGGTATCATTACAGTTGTCACACGTCTCTAGATTATCCAACAATGCATGGAAGAAATGGGCATTTTTGGTTATAAAGAAAAAGAAACTGTCTTCGGCAAATTAGCGAAATTTTAATCTGCTTCTATTTCCTTGTTAATATTAAGTTTTTTATTATATATATATATTTATATATATATATATATATATATGATGAATAAAACCACGAAGGAAAGGAAACACAAAATGGTGCTCAAGCGCTTTCGTCTAATGACATCCTCAGGACGAAAGCGCTTGAGCACCATTTTGTGTTTCCTTTCCTTCGTGGTTTTATTCATCATAAATATTTTTTCACGTGTTACTTTCGTGAAATAATTTTCATATATATATATATATATATATATATATATATATATATATATATATATATATACACACTAGGGGCACTCAATACATTTTGCCCCACCTTTTTTCTTAGCTAAATAATAGGCCATGGGGCTGAAATGTCTTTTGAGCGGTAAGTTTGAACTTTCTGCGCTTCACATAACCGGATTTTTCCAGTTTGAACCTCCCCTCCTTGTATAAAACCGCTTTAAAACGCCCTTCTATAAAACCGATGGTTAACACAGTTTCTAAAATGGTGTCTAACAGTGATGTCGTTGTAAACAGAGAGCCGTTATCGAGTTCTTAACCGCAGAAAAGGAAACAGTTGGAAATATTCACAAACGTCTACAAAACGTTTATGGAGATGCTGTTGTTGATCGAAGCACAGTTGGACGCTGGTCTAAACGTGTGAGATCATCGGAGAGGGAGACCTAGCCTCGATGATGAGCCACGCAGCGTCGCCCGGCATCGGCTGTCACATCTCACACTGTGCAATGTGCTAACAGCATCATTCGATCAAATCGGTGCGTCACATACAAGGAGCTATCACTGGAGCTAGGAATTAGTGAAGGAAGTGTGAATAAGATAATTCAGCAACTGGGATACGCAAAAGTGTGTTCACGGTTTGTTCCTCGCCAACTGACTAAAGATCACAAAGCCCAAAGAAAAGAAATTGCTTCTGAGTCGTTGGTTCAATACGAGACAGAGGGGATGACTTCCTTTCACGAATTGTGACTGAGGATGAGACTTGGGTACACCATTTTGAACCTGAAACAAAATACCAATCCATGGAGTGGCATCACGCAGACTCCCCACGCAAGAAAAAGTTCAAAATGGCTCCCTCTGCAGGAAAGGTTATGACCACCATCTTCTGGGACATGAAAGGGGTGATTCTGGTATGAAGAAAGGACAAACAATCAACTCAAAGGCATATATTGTTACACAACAGAGACTCCAGAGACGTATAAAGCGAGTTCGACCGGAGAGAAAACTGGAAGACGTCCTTCTTTTGCACGATAACGCAAGACCACACAACAGTTTGCAAACAAGAGAGTCCCTCACAAAAATGCGCTTGACTCTGTTACCCGACCCTCCATACATCCCGGATCTGGCACCTTTAGACTTCCAGTTGTTTGGGCCAATGAAGGATGGTATTCGTGGAAGAAAGTTTCAGAGTGACGATGAGGTTGTTAAGGAGGTTAAGAGGTAGTTCCAGCGGAACCCAGCGGACTTTTACCAGCAAGGAATAAAGGCCCTTGTTTCGAAGTGGAGGAAAGCCGTAGAAAAGGATGGAGACTATGTGGAAAATAAAACCTTGTAAAAAAGATATGTAACTACTTGTGTACAAAATTTCTGGAACTTACAAGGAAACTTGGAAAGAAAAAAAAAAGGTGGGGCAAAATATATTGAGTGGCCCTCGTATATATATATATTATATATATTTACAGAGTGGGCAAGGAGTCCCTACACCCCTAAGATATAGGTTTGGTTTTTTTTTGCAGGGTCCCTATATCCCTTATAATACATTTTTTTTCTTTACAGGGTTTAACAATGGCAGATCAAAGTTCATACAACATTGAAGGACGTATTATAATAAGCACATGGGAGCGTGAACGTCGAAACATAGGCAGAGGCGGATTAAGACACCTTGGGGCCCCGGGGCAATGAAGAATATGGGGGCCCTTTCCTTTCGCTTTTTATTAACAATGCTTTGTACATGTACAGTACATAGTACATTTACATGAATTATATGTACGGTGCTCAGGCTAATTGAGAAACAAACTTAAAAGAACCTTAATACAATGTATTTTGCTGTTTGCCAAAACCAAACAGTATTAAACAAACTTTACTTTAGGGCCTATAAAACATAAAATAAAACAGGGAATTTGTCAGTTTGTGTACTCTGTCATATTTAATCAAAGAAGTTTGCGAAACCTCGAATTATATCATCGAAACTCAGTTGATTGGGGGGCCCCTCAAGCATGGGAGCCTGAGGCTTCAACCTCAATAGCCTCAGTGATAACCCGCCACTGAACATAAGTGATTCGATAGCTACCATAAAGAATAAGTTCAGTGAAAGATTTAACAAAGATCCACCAAGTAAAATGGCGTTGTTTCGTTGGGAATGAAAAACTTCGACACTGGTAGCATTAAAGATTTACTGCATACTGGTAGAATACCAACCAGATAAGAAACATGTGCTGCAGTTGAATAATCAATAAATCGCTCACCCTCGAAATCAACAAGAAAGAGATCTTCAGAGCTTGGCATCCTGCGATCAACGATGAGAGACCATATGAAAAAAGACTTGAAAGTTAGATCGTGGCGTCCTAATTTTGTTAATGAACTGACTGATCATGACAGGGATAATGGCAAAACATGGTGCGAGGAAATGCTCTGCATCTTCACAACAAGTCCTTTCCGAGGGAAGGGTTTTTCTGCGATGAAATTGCTATTTATCGCAGTAACCGGTCATGAAGCATCTTCATTTGGTCGAAAGAAAATCCTCATTAAGTTGAAGAAATTGAACAGAACTCGCCTTATGTCATGATGTGGACAGCATTAAACGCTCGCTATGTGGTTAGCCCATACATTTTTGATGGAACTGTCAATCAAACTTCTTATTTGACCATGTTGCAAAACTGATTCATACCAAAACTTGACGAACTTGGTGTAGGACATGATGCATGGCTGCAACAAGACGGAGCGCTGGCTCATTATGCAGTAACAGTTAGGGACGTTTTGAATGAGGCATTCCCAGGGAGGTCGCGAGTCTGTGACATCGCAAGCACTATTGACGTGGTCTGCAAGGAGCCCCGACCTTAACACTTGCGACATTTCTCTCTGGGGGTACATCAAAGAGATTGTGGCAAAACAGCGCTACCAGACGGATGAGGAATTGAAAAATACTGTTATTACTGCATTTGCAGCAATCACTAGTCCCCTAGTGTAAAACATGTTCTCTGTGATGTCCTCTCAGCTCATTAATTCTTTGCAAACGAACAACAAAATTTTGCAGTACTCTGGGCGGAGTATGTGTTGAAATCTGAGAAATTTTTTGTTCAGTTGATGCTGTCAATTCTTCTATTGTGTGTGAATTTTGTTTCAACACTCTATCTTTTACATAGCCCCACAGACAAAAGTCACAGAGGTTTAGATCTAGTGATGTTGGTAGTGATGATATTCCTTTGTCATGATATTCTTTTATAAATGGGGTTTAGCACCGACAATCCTTTAAGTTGTTTCCTAAAATTCATAAGGCCAGTGTACCAGGTCGTCTGACACTGACAAGTGTTACTACTACACTCATAAGCCAAATTCTTAGTGTCCATGTTATCTAATGTAAATTGAGTTCAATGCTGTTTATGCGAGTCTTCCCCAGAATTAAGTGCAGTACCTGTAAAATTAAATAATGTTTACATTTCAAATGTTTATTCTTTTTTATGTTACTTAGATCAAATGCAATGAAATTTAATCGAACCTGGAATAAGGTTGAATTAGCCAGACTGGAATAAGGCTGAACTGGAATTAAAGTGAATTCAACTAAGGGGTGGCAAGCAATGATTGCCCCCCCCCCTGCACAGATGAAACTAATAGAGGTACAAAAAACTGATTGTTGCATCTTTTAGACAATTTAATTCTACGTCTAAACAAAACCACTCAATAGTTGGTGTTGCCTCCTTGTGCTTGACGGACGGCTTCAAGTCGGCATGGGTAGGAGGTGAGTAGAGACTCGAAAAGGTCAGTGTCGTACTCAAGATTTCGGAGGATTGTTTCGATGTGCTGCTTCATGGTTCGGCGGCAGAATCGGGTGGCTGGTGGTTCAGCAAGCATCAAGGATTCCACTCGTCTTTCAGGATGGATCCTGAACGATTCTGCCGCCGGACCATGGACCAGCACATCGAAACAATCCTCCGAAATCTTGAGTACGACACTGACCTTTTCGAGTCTTTCTTCACCTCCTACCCTTGCCGACTTGAAGCCGTCCGCCAAGCACAAGGAGGGAACACCAACTATTGAGTGGTTTTGTTTAGACGTAGAATTAAATTGTCTAAAAGACGTAACACTCAGTTTTTTTTGTACCTCTATTAGTTTCATCTGTGCAGGGAGGGGGAGCAATCATTGTTTGCCACCGTGTACAGTATATTCCATTTGATACTGTTGACCATCACAACATAAGTTGTGAAATGAACAGATTGGAACACTTACTTTTTTATTTCACGTTCAAGAATACAGAATTCAATAAACACTTCACATTTATGTTGCATTTATATTGATCCCTCAAATTAACATGAATATGACATTTATATTATCTCTCTCTCTCTCTCTCTCTCTCTCTCTCTCTCTCTCTCTCTCTATTTTGTATAAAATCAAAATAATATGTTCGAGGTATTTGTGACGATACCAAATAGTTGATATATAATCAGCACAAATGTGTTATTAGTTAGTTTATACAGGGTGTTCAAAAAGAAACGCAACCCATTGGAGAATTGTAACGTAACCCTTTTCCTTCTGTTTCAGTGATCATTAAGTACAAGAATGGTATTCACAGTTCAAGGAAGAATATTCATCGTTGAAACTTACATTAGAAAGCGAAGTTATGAAGACACCAAGGATGAATTTGTAGAGAAATTTATTCTCCAATGGGTTGCGTTTCTTTTTGAACACCCCGTACAACTGTGCTAACTAATGTACGATTTCTGTGTGCATAGCGTAATTGTAGCGCTAGCTTACATATTTTCTTCTTTCCTGTAAAATTTTCTTGGCTACTTTTCTAGGGTTAAGGTATTTTCTTCAACCTTTTTTCGTACCTGCCTCTGGCGGGGAGGTAGCGAAGGGTGAGGAGAGAGCTTTATGCTTTTGTATCCAGTTTTCTACTACTGCTAGAATAGTTAAAAAATTAACTAGTTTAATAGCAGGACCCTCCCCGAGTGGACCGAAGGGTCTCTAAAGCTTCCTCGTGTCCTTGTAACTCCTTATAACACTCTCTCTCTCTCTCTCTCTCACTCAGAATGACATGTACCATTTGTATAGATAGATAGACAGATAGATTAGGGTGGGCCTTAAAATTCAACTTCAAAATGTTTTCACTCAGAACCTTGGTTTTTGTTCCTTTCTTACAGAAACTGCATTGGGCAGATTTGGAGAAAATTCCAAAATTATTCTGGGGTTGCGTGAATGGTTTAAGTTTTAACTTTCTAAGGAAAGTGACATCACCGTCACATCAGGTATATTATCGTTCAGCTTCCAGGCCCCTCCCCCCGGCCAACTAACTCAACAACTACTGGAATGAGTAATAGCCAATCAACAGAGGGGATGTCATGGCCGCAAACCCCTCATTGATTGGATTTTGAAGCACTAGCCAAGATTAGGCTAAACCAGTGAAAGAGATCCAATTAAAACAGACATTTACTGATATTTTCCTTAGATTTTTTAACCAATTTTTATTTATCTAAAGAATCTTCTATACGATCTGTATCCAGACGTTTTTAGCTGCCAGAGACATAACATTTCTTGAACTCTCTTCTGTGTGCACTTTCTCCCACTTCAGTTTTTATTCCTGCCTGAAAGAAGAAGGAAGTACCTTCGAAAAGTTTTAGTTACCTTTTAATTTAATTTTCTTTTAAATTTTATTTTGGGGATTTTACTATTTTAATGAATTTGCATGGTTATAGTACTGAATTTGCATGGTTATAGTACTGAATTTGCATGGTTATAGTACTGAATTTGCATGGTTATAGTGTTTTGTAAATTATATATAGGAAGGCATTTATATATATATATATTATATATGCAGGAAGGAGAGGCCAAGGGCGAACGCCCACAAAAATGCTCACCCCCGCACATAGAAGAAGAACAAAGACGAAATCAAGGTCCAGAGTTTTCGAGATGCCGGACATTGCGCTTGAAATATTGGAGGGCACAGACAGGAGGAAAGATGGATTAAGGAAGGTTGTTCGAAAGTTGACCGGTTGAGTAAATGAAAGACTGAAAATACCGATTAACCCTTGCATGCATTAGAAAGTTGGACAGACGAGGGATATATATATAAAGAGTGGTCCAAAAGTCTGCCTCATGGAAGGCTAGAATATCCACTAAAATGAGGCAGGACTTTTGGACCACCCTGTGTATATATATATTGTGATTGGTATACTTGACATTACTCATCATTTCGATTTTTTTATTTTAATAATTAAAACGGTATAACACTTATACCGGATCACTTATTTGGGAAACAAAAACACTTGAAAAAACTCATAATTCTAAAAATGGATTTCGACATCTTGATTTTTTTCATTGGATCGCCAGAACACTTGGACAGAATTCAATTTCACTCAAGGGGCAAGATAAGGAGTCTTCAATCAGCCTCTAGAGATTTCGACCTTAAAAATCCGAAGTAATTTTTGACGGAGCCTTTCCTATATATGAAGTTTGCGCGAGATGAAATTATTGAATTATATAAAATATATAAAATAATATATTTTAAATGTATAGGATGAAGTCTATTGATTTTCGGGGCGATTTTATAGCACCATTAAATTTATATTATAACTGCAGGAATTCAAATAATAAAACGCCAAGAGAACGCCGAGTTTATTAATGGTATAACATTCTTTAAGGTTCTCGTATAGTCTGTGATTTAGAGGCCGAGGGTTTTCGAATTAAGTAATCGGTATTTATAAAATATGTTTCCGATCGGTATTTAGAAAATACGTTTAAAGACTCGGTATCATTTGTCATCCTAAATTTTGTTACAGTGCTCCAATTTATGAAAGCAGTAACCAAATTTATAACCCGAATTCTGTGTGGTGACGTATTTCCTCGTTCCGTCCGAGTAGGTACTGTGTGTGTGTGTGTGTGTGTGTGTGTGTGTGTGTGTGTGTGTGTTTAAAGGATGGGAAGGTTTGTTTAACATCAAAGGTCATATGACGGAAGGGGGTAGTTACTGGGGATAGTTACTGGGAAGTTAGGCTAAAGTGCTAGGGTTCATCCCGACTTCTTCTCGTTCGACTAAGAGACGCCTTTCGTTCGGCGTGGAGAAAGGTAAAGGGTAGTTGAGCAATGTTCCTCTTCTGCTATGGGCCTGAGCTGAGCCGCGCCATCTACTGACGTTGGTCAGAGTCGTACCCATAACGGCTGACGTGGGTACTCAACCTTGACCCGAACCTGTGTAATAATATACTGAATGTTCGGCAGAGTTCGGTCACTTTTCAACTTAGGCTCTTCGATTGAAGACTCCGAACGGCTTTAATTCTTACTCTTATCTATCTATCTATCTATCTATCTATCTACTTTGTAAAGCAGAACTTCAGACACTAACTTCAGGAGAATAAGAACTTGCTTAAGTCCAAACATGCCAATTGCAATACTTAAATAAGATCTAATGAGCCATTTCTCACGATGAAGGTACATTTTCGGAAAAAAGTCCGCCTAGATTCTGTTTTTCTTGGAATACGTTATTCTTTTTTGGTGACTAATAAAATTTCAAGGACAAAATCCAATTGTTAATGATTAATAATTTTTCACACTTTCAAGAAATTTTATTTTTCTGATCTAACTTTTTTTCCAACGGAGTTCGAGCTTCAAATACGCACTGTAGCTTTGTTAGTTTTTTCATAATAAATGTTTAAAATCGGGAAGATAATTTGTAATCACCCAGTATATATATATATATATATGTTACACGGTCTGTGTGTAACATAAAAGTTTCTCAGAGGACCATTCTGAGTTGTATCATATATATATATATATATATATATATATACATTCAACTGCAAAGAACACGCAGTATAAATAACGTAAAGAACGACGCTTGTATAGGAGATATTCCGCGCAAGACGAGAAAGAAAGAACGGAACAAATGAAAAAATGAGGTAACCACCTGGGAATCGAACCCGGGATCTTCCGATTGCCGGTCAGACGCGATACCATTACACCATGGACCTCACTCTTCCAAACGCCGTAATACTTCTACATACTCGCAGAAACCAATGCCCAAGGGGGCACCTCCCGCATGCCGTAACATTATATACATTCAACTGCAAAGAACACGCAGTATAAATAACGTAAAGAACGACGCTTGTATAGGAGATATTCCGCGCAAGACGAGAAAGAAAGAACGGAACAAATGAAAAAATGAGGTAACCACCTGGGAATCGAACCCGGGATCTTCCGATTGCCGGTCAGACGCGATACCATTACACCATGGACCTCACTCTTCCAAACGCCGTAATACTTCTACATACTCGCAGAAACCAATGCCCCAAGGGGGCACCTTCCGCATGCCGTAACATTATATACATTCAACTGCAAAGAACACGCAGTCTTGCGCGGAATATCTCCTATACAAGCGTCGTTCTTTACGTTATTTATACTGCGTGTTCTTTGCAGTTGAATGTATATAATGTTACGGCATGCGGGAGGTGCCCCCTTGGGGCATTGGTTTCTGCGAGTATGTAGAAGTATTACGGCGTTTGGAAGAGTGAGGTCCATGGTGTAATGGTATCGCGTCTGACCGGCAATCGGAAGATCCCGGGTTCGATTCCCAGGTGGTTACCTCATTTTTTCATTTGTTCCGTTCTTTCTTTCTCGTCTTGCGCGGAATATCTCCTATACAAGCGTCGTTCTTTACGATATATATATATATATATATTTCTTCGACACCTTTTATATTCAATAGTAAGCTCGTAAGATATATCCAAAGAATGGGTGTTTTTTTTATATCTTATTTGATCACTTTAAGGTTTATCGTTGAAATGAAATTACTTTTGAGCAACATTAAAAAAAATGAAGTGATTTCTGAGGGGTGTCATGATTTGAAAAAGGAAACGAACCTTGGCCTCAAAAGTCTTCTTCAAACCTTTTATATCGAACTCAATTTTATAAAAAAAACTAAATTGAGGAAGTTGATGAGTTCAATTATTGTTTTATATATATATATATATATATATGTGTGTGTGTGTGTGTGTGTGTGTGTGTGTGTGTGTGTGTGTTTGAGACGGAAATTTTTTACCTGTAAATTTATTTAATTAATGACATTAAACATTTTTTTCCAGTTTTTCCTGTATATTTTCTGTACACGTTTACAGATTCTTGATTCAGAATTTGGTCTTTACGTTAAAATTGTAATTTGATACTAAAAGTACAATATTTTTGAAGTAAATTAGGTTAACAAATTATCACTACAGATTTATCACGTGGTAATGGTAAATAAGCTCTTTGGGACCTTCAAGTGTTGAATTAACAGAGAAAATGTGACTAGCATTTTTAAATAATATACATTCATTCTTCCACTTAAAAACAATTAACATATGAAATTCAGTCTCTGTTTTATATATCTCCTGCCTAAGTCAAGTATGATATAGCAGTGACTTATTGGTTTGACTGTACGTAACGAATGAGAAAATTGTGTTGACGGAAGCACGAAAAATCGAAGTAGGAAAGCAAATTAACTAAACAAGACTCGACAAAGACGACATCTTAGATCCCATTTTTACCCATCCGAGCCTAAATGTATAATAAATATTAAAAAGGTAAATATGTGATTTGTTTCCCACCAATAAAATTCATCATCATCATCATCATCATCATTATTATTATTATTATTATTATTATTATTATTATTATCATAAAAGGCTTATTCTGGTATGACAAACCAAAGAAAAAATTAAAAACTAAATTTTTAGAAGGTGTGAAGGATAGATGATCATATTTAGGATGCCTTCTTGGGGGATTTTCTTGTTTTACAGACTTCAATAGCATATTTTGTTAAGATATGAAGTTAATTGAATTGTACGATACGCTTATCTCTTTACGAAAGTCAGTTTTTGGTACAGGATTGAGTCATTGCTGTTACTTTTAAAAATCTGTTCTTGGTTTTTTATATTTTGATTATTCTGAAAGATTTTTATGAGAATTACAACGATTAAAGGAGATTCTGAGACATGATAAAACCATAGAGACATTTGATATTCAGAAGGTGCATGGAATACGCTCATGTTAAAGGTAAACTGGTCACCTTAGCAACCGGAATTTTTTAGTTACAAGTAATATAACTCAAATTTAAAAAAAATATAAATACTCTTTGAAACTCTTTCTATAAACTTAAAATTTTCATGGATTTTTAATGTAGGATTCCTTATAAAAGCGTAACGCCACATCTACGACTATTATTCATTCAAAGTATTAAAAATGCTGTCGCAACTTCATACCTGTAGAATATAATATATTTCCGCCATTTTTTAACTCTTCATTTCATGACCACCCGCGGTATAAGATTACAAAAGCTCTTTCATTCATCCATTTCTTCGGTAGGTCTGAGATGTTATTGAGGGAAGAAGAAGTTTTCTGCCAGACTTCGTGAAGAGATTTCCCCAGAGGACGAAAATCTCCTCACAAGGCCTTGGTTTGAACCTGCGCCAAAGAAAACTCTACCTTTCCCTCTTTCATACGAGAACGAACTTATTCTAAACGAAGTACAAAGAATTTACATAGGTGTATGGAGGTAAAAGTGGGTGAAAAGGAAAAAGGAAAAAATCACTATAGATAAGGTGAATGAAAAGGGATCTAGCTAGAGGTTCACTTATTGAATAACTTGTATATATTAAGTGCACGAGTGGAAATTATTGAATCATTATCGTACCGACAGATATATAACTTCCATATTCATCAAGTTCAGAATTAAAACTTTTGGTCACGTTTCTTAAATGTGAATTCAAGAATCGTTAATTAATTATTATTAAAGGAAGACTAATTTACTCTCACTGAAGTAAATCATTCTATTTTTGACATATTCAAATGGAGAGAAATCTAATATTCTTTAAATGACAAATTCTATTGATATAAATAATACAATATCACAATTTTTTGCATATTATTATAATTTTAACATAGAACATAAAATTATTAATTGAACTGTTAAATAGATATATATATATATAGATATATATATATATATTTATAGATATATATATATATATATATATATATATATATATATATATATATATATAGATATATATATATATTTTTTTTTTTTTTTTTTTTTTTTTTTTAATTTGGCCCTTAAGTTTCGCTGAACCAAATGTCAGTATGTTTTGGGGAAACTAAATTTGATTTTAGTTCAACTCGAAATTGTTACATATCAATAAAGTGAAATAAGTTATCTAAATTTAGATAGAAGAAAAACTTTTGAACAAGCATTAGGACGTTAACTGAACAGTTTATTCATGGGAGACAACTCCAAAGCGGAATGATGAAACAGAGAGAAAAAGGCTGTTTATGCGAAAGTATATTAAAAGTGCGCCAAATGAATTAGTTTTTTTCTGCTTCTTTCAACAACGTTAAAGTGAATTTTCTTCACATTTCGTACAACATTTGCGTTTCAACTTTTCTTTAATTCACTCAACCATTCTTTGCTTCGCATTCACGCGACCACCTTCCACTATCTCTCGTTTCAACGGATGAATCCTTGTATCCTCTCATTTCTTAGACTATGCTTCTCTTCTTTATATGATCAATCATCTTTAGGTATAGTGTATAAAACTTTTAATTCTTTTCTCAGTGATTGCGTATCCTCCGTTTCTTCGTGGAAACCAAAGAACATAACCGTATCTTCTTAAATTTTCTTCACCCAATACGAAACGCTTTTGTATCGATAACAACTTTTCTCATACACTCTGTCCATTTAATAAAATCATTCCAAACAAGGTAACGGACAGGAAGTTCATTTCCCCACGATGTGACGGCGAGTATGCCCCAATGGTCACCTTTAAAAGCCCGAGCAATGACAGGAGTCAGCAGGCGGGAGCGAACCAGAACCTCACTGGTCAGAGTCCTCCACCGTAACCAGTGAACTACCGGGCGCCCTACTAAAGTCATTCATTACTCCACTACCCAATCGTTTTCATTTTACTCCATTTTCTTATTCTTAACCTCATCAAGTGACGCGCGCAGACGCTCCATGAACCCACTTCTGCGCATGTGCAGTATATTCATTTATTCACGACCGTTTCCCCTCATTCTGCACGTATGTCCTTTGATATTCTCACTAATAAAAGCTTATATACGAAACACTCTATTTACATACAAAAATAATCATACATACGCCCTTTCAATTAAGTTAAGGGAGGGTCAGTTTGCCTTTTCTTCTGCATCCCTTTGCATTTGAAGACGCAGTTAATCACACCCTCATCTTTCTTCGTAGCGTGCCATATATTCTGGAAAGAAACTTGGTTCAGGAAACATTTAACTTAGTTTTTCTACGAATTAAATGCTGTATTCTAAAATTTTCCCAGTTCCCTTTTTCTTTACTACAATTTAAAGAAAATTTTTAATAAACAGTTTATATATATATACACACACACCTTTGGTTAACCTTTGGTTTGCTTCCGCACGAATTGTTCATTCTGACGAAGGTCAAGCTTTTCACTCCACCTTAGACCTATAGTTTAACGTGGAATCCGAACCACGCCCCACCAGCAGCCCAGCGTCTTAACCACTAGGTTACCCAGGGTACCCATTTATCTACTAACCACTTTCTTTATTGTGTGAAAAGATGAACAACTGGGTTTTGCTGCGCGCCGTCTGCCGTCACCACGTCTCGAACCCGGGGCCGATGGATTTGTAGTCAGTGACACTAACCACTAGAGGTGGAAAGAGTACATCAGTACTCGAGTATTCTTGTACTCGAGTACGTGAATTTGTTGTCAGAGAGGGCGCATTGTCGTGATGCAACATCCACGAACCTGACGCCCATTTTGCCGAGCATTTTGCACTCTCCATAAGGGAATTCTTAACGAAACGCAACATTCCATTGTTTCCCCAACCACCGTATTCGCCGGATTTGGCACCCTATGACATTTCCTGTTCCCCAAGCTGAAAAACACCCTCAAGGGAAAACGATTTCAGGAAGTAGCAGAGATCGAACAAAATGCGACACGAGAAATGAAGAACATTCCGAAAGAAGAGTATAACAGGTGCTTCAATAAATGGCTGGACCGCTGCAATCACTGTTTACAATCAGAAGGAGATTACTTTGAAGGAGACAAATTTGATTAGGTGTGTGACATTTAGTTTTGCAATAAATATCATACATCTGCTCCGGAACTTTTTGATCAGACCTCGTATCCAGTATATTAAAATGTATTATTAATTCTCGGTGGAGTTTTGAGAAGAGGACTCCGTACGTTACATGAAAGATCTCGGTGACGTCGATTCGAACCCAATAAGAGGAGAGGAAATTAATGTAATTATTTCTTTATATATATATATATATATTATATATACTGTATATATAATGTTCGTAACTGATTATATGGTAGTTACGTTTAAAAAAATATATCTAATATAAAAATAAAAATAAAAAATTTCAGGGAATTCAGTTAGACTTCATGGGGTAAATATGAGTTCCTCCTAGGAAGAAGTGGTTAAGCAACAAAATAAATAAGCGCCAGAAAACGCAGTTAAGGTCGTACCAATTTGAAAGTGGCATAACTTTTGAACTTTTAAAGATATTTCGACCAAATATTTTCAAACATTCAAAAGTTAGGCAACTTTCAAATTTGGTACAACTTTAACTGCGGTTTTCTGGGCGTTTTTTAACGTTTGTCGCTTAGCCACTTCTTCCTAGGAGAGTTTCATACGAACATGACTAAATCCAAGATAAGCTTAATTTACGCTTACTTTAAATGAAAGAAAACAGCTGACGAAAGAAAGATCGCTTACTCTTGATTGTTGAAATTCCGCCAATCTGTGAAAGAAATCAGATAGAAAATTGTGCTTAAAAAAAATATAAATAAAACCGGCTGTGGCTGGCGGAAGGGTTTACTATGAAGTAATGGAAATACGGTTTTCTGAGTATAAGAAAAGGTTAGCAAAATTGTAACACGTTGCATCGTTGGTCAATGGAGAAAGGAAAATCTTTTTTTCTTTTCCTGAGGTTCTAAAGGATATGGTCAGTGCCAATTAGTTGCTCAAGTTTATTTTCGAAAGACCTTTCCTCAGGTCTTCATTATATTTTGAATCAATTAAGAAATAAAATTAATAAAGAAACATTAAGAGATATTTTATCTGTTTGTATGAACAAAATAAAATGGCCTTACCTCCAATGTAGGTGAAAATAAGAGTTTTAAGTTTTTTAACTCGGAAGTTTCCTCAAAGTTCTAAAAAAATACTTTATATTTAAGTATGATAATTTACTATTAAAGAAGAAAGAAACTGTTATGCGGCAGTTAATACTGTTGTGGTAATTCAGCTATTAACCCCTTAACGACGACTGGTACAAATTGGTAACGTTTCACATACAGGCATTCAAAACTTAACCTTACAAAAAATTCTGGCGTAATTAAAGGATTAAAGATACAAAAGAACTTTTTCTTTTAATTCTGGATCCTTCTTTAATAATTAAAAACTATTTGATATATTATTATATATATATATATATATATGATGAATAAAACCACGAAGGGAAAAGAAACAAAGTGGTGCTCAAGCGCTTTTTGTCTAATGACATCCTCAGGATCACTGGAGTGAAAAGAGAGTTCAAGACTATATATAGGTTACAAAAAAAAAAAAAAATATATATATATAATAATAAGTGTAGAAATAAAAATTGTGGGAGGAGCAAACACATCTGTACGGAAAACTAACGAAAGTTTACAATCAATTTAATAGATGATGCCAAAATGATATATATGTCACAAAGAAATAAAATAAAGAAATAAACCTAAAAAATAAATTGAAAAATAAATTGTAAGAGAAGCATCCAAATTTATAAGGGAAAAAATTACCAAAGGTTTTTATAGTTATTGTCTGAATCATACATCGGTCACAAAAGAATAAAAAATACAAATAAATATAAATTGGAAAACAAAATGATGCCTAAATGATATATAAAGAAATATTCTTTTGTGACCTATGTAACTATAAAAACCTTTGGTAATTTTTTCCCTTATAAATTTGGATGCTTCTCTTACAATTTATTTTTCAATTTATTTTTTAGGTTTATTTCTTTATTTTATTTCTTTGTGATATATATCTTTTTTGCATCATCTATTAAATTGACTGTAAACTTTCGTTAGTTTTCCTTACAGATGTGTTTGCTCCTCCCACAATTTTTATTTCTACACTTATTATATATATATATATATATATATATATATTTTTGTAACCATATAATATAGTCTTGAACTCTCTTTTCACTCCAGTGTTCCTGAGGATGTCATTAGATGAAAGCGCTTGAGCACCACTTTGTGTTTCTTTTCCCTTCGTGGTTTTATTCATCATAAATATTTTTCACGTGTCACTTTCGTGAAGTAATTTTCATATATATATATATATATATATATATATATATATATATATATATATATACAGGGCGTCCCAAAAAAATGTATACACACTTTAAATAATTATAAAGGCAGTGTTTATTAAAATACATTTCATTTTCAAAATGTATAGAATCTACAGACATTATTTAATTGTTTTGTCAACGCCTGTTTTCAAACCGACGTCCGTTCTGGTCCAGGCACTGCTGATAACGCGAAGCAATGGAATCGCAAACATCACGAAACATTTCGTTTGGTATTTGTGTGCATTCTCGTTCAATGGCTGCTCTCAATTCAGCGACTGTTGCAGGTTTTATAGCGTAGACTTTGTCTTTTAAGTATCCCCATAAAAAAAAGTCTAGTGGTGTGAGGTCTGGTGAACGCGGAGGGTATTCTACGAAACCCCTTCGTCCAATCCACATCCACATCGTGCCAAGTACCACTCGCAATACTCCACTCTTCGGTCCGGATCATCATCTTCATTAATAGCATGGACTAATCTTGGAATGTAACTTTTCCATTGACAGCGCTTCAAAATGCGTTGGACAGACGATTCTGAAATTTCTACCTCACGACTCGCTTGCCGCACAGATTTTCTTGGACTTTGGTGATACGTTTCCAGTACTCTTTCTTGCTTTGTGGGGCTTGTCGATGTCCGTGGTCTTCCGGAACGCTTCTTGTGGACATTCTGAACAGTTCCATCGGCTTCAAACTTATCTCTAATTCGAGTGATGGTAAGTCGCGTTGGTGGATCTGTTTGAAACTCCCTCCTAAACTGTCTTTGCACTTCAACTGCGTTTTCACACTTCCAGTAGCATTTTAGAATGAATTTCCTTTGTTCAAAGCTTAGTCTGACTGCCATTATTAATTCTAATGGGTTTAACTTGGAAAGAAAGAAACATCAATTGAGCTATCAGCTGTTAAAGTGTGTATACATTTTTTTGGGACGCCCTGTATATATATATATATATATATATATATATATATATATATATATATATATAAGCATAAACAATAATTATATTGAATGGTACAGATATGAGTATAGAACGTTATACCCATATCTATACAATTATCTATAACCTACTCATAGGTACAAGAATAATTTGTTTAGAGGTGTAGGTAAAGGTACAGAAATACAGGGTGATCCGTTTGGGTATGGATGAAATAAAATTGATGTGAAATGGAAACAGTAACATTGTATAGTTTAATATTTGGCAAACAATGCCCACAAAGATGATAGATTGTGACAAACCTAATTAGTCTTCAACGTGACCCACCCCCTTCCGGTCACGACAAAAGTCAAAACGAGAGGCTAATTCTTACAACCACCTGCATGTGGTTTAGTGATAGACCCCGTTTCTTCAAATGTGCGGTACCGCTGCACTATGGAGTCAATCGTATTTAGGAGCTTTTCGAACACTATACACACGGCGAACTCACGCTGTACCGCTGTCACACTCTCAAACGTAGCAAACCAAATGACACACTTCGCACGTTGTTGTGCATCCGTGCATTCGCCGCCATCTTCGAAACTGGCATATGTCTCATAAGTCTAACAGCGGATGGCATAACCTATTACAAACTCCCACATTTTATGACCACACGTGCAACAGATGAGTGCTGTATCACTTCTCGGTAGATTCTCACAGCGTTTTTATTTTATCCATACCAAAATGGATCACCCTGTACATTTTTGCAATTATTTTATATATATATACAGTATATATATATATATATATATATATATATATATATATATATATATATATATCCTTGGTTAACTTCAGTTTTGCTTCCGCCCGAATTGTTCATTCTAATGAAAGTCAAGCTTGTTACTCCACCTCGGACCTACAGCTTAACGTGGAATCCGAACCACGACCCACCACGGGTGGTCAGAAATTATGAAGTCCTTGCTCGGACTCGATCTCACGCCCTCCCGATCAGTAGCCCAGCGTCTTAACCACTAGGCCACCCATGGTACCATTTACCTATCAACCTATTTTTTCTGAAAGGATAAACGGCTGGGTAAGCTGCGCGCCGTCTGCTTTCGCTGGGAATCGAACTCGGGGCCGGTGAATTCGTAGTCAGCGATGCTAACCACTAAACTACTGTGTATATATACTGTACATATATCAATGATTCATTCTTCAGGAACTTCTTATAAGGAACAGCAATACAATTGCAGAAACAAACACTTTCACTATTTACTTAACAACTAAATGTTTCAGAAGCTCAACCTTTACTTTCACTAGTTACACAGAAACTGAAAAGACATTGAAATAATTAATCTAAATATTTCTAACAATATATATAAAATTAAAAAAATTATTTGAGATCGATGCACAACACAACTTATTCGTTAACAAAGCATGTTAATTAAAATCATCCATAAAAACTAGAAAGAGTTAAACTTAATTAAAAACTTTAATAAAAAACAAAAAGAGTGAAATGATAATTAAACAAAAACATTTCCAACTTAATAGGATTGACATAATTATTCAGTGTAGGTTTTAATTTTATTAATTAATTTAGAGAGAGACTCTACCACTCGCAAATCCAAAGATGTTATTGGGTTTGGATTTATTATTTTAAAATTGGTGTTTCTTAGTGGATGGTTGGTTGTTTCTGAATGCAGTCTTATAGCTGAATGAGAAAGATTGGACAGGGGTAGACCAATTCTCGTTTTAACCCCTCGCCCCTGTGTTGATCCAACGTTCGAAGGTGAATTGGAGTTGTGTGCTACCAACATACGATGTTTGGCAGCTATCGCAACTATATTTGTAAATAACAAGAAACCTAGTTTGTTCCGGACACATATCCTTAAAATTAAAAAAATTAGGATATTTTAATACGATTAACAAATGCCAAACGAAATTCAATTTGGGGATAATAGTTACTTAGTGTTTTCCTTAGTAATCTTTAATATTGGAACTAGAGTTACCCAAATAAGGAAAACTCAAATACATTATTTGTTTAGAGTTTAGATACCGTTACTGGTTTTTGTGTAGGAATAAACTGTTTGTCAACAAATTTCTTCAATAATTTATCGAAAATATAACTTGGATAATTATCATGAAAATACTTTCTATGGAAAACTATTTCATGATGGAAAATCTGATAATTTGAACATAAATTAGTTAACCAATGCTGGTGAAAGAACTAAACTCATACCCAAGCCCTCATATTGAAGATACAATTCATTATTAAAAATTATCATTAGTAGCTAAATTTAACATCTGTCTAGATTGTTTTATGTTAAAGCCATTAATCATCTGATTACTCTCCAGAAATAAATTTTAACGCACAAATCCATAGTTTCTCTCAAAGGAACATTTATGAACAAAGACGCTATATCAAAGCTCCATAGAGTATATACCTCCAAAAAGGCGCTGCAAGACTGAATCGTTTCTGAAGTCTGGAAGGAATATTTTCAATAGTTTTGCCATTACGTGGTCGCCCCTAGACCCAGATACTAGCAATATGCTTTGTTCAATCGTATAGTTGCTGCTATCACACATTTCAAATGGGTCTGAAAGAAAAACGAAAATCAGTTAGTATTTTACTGGAGTGACAAGACATAGTGGACACCCTGTATTTTAGGAAGTAAATAAAGGATTCCTTGGTCTGATCCAGAGGTAAATAACTTATCATCGTAAATACATTCAGTGATCACCTTATTTTTTATAGTACGCAAAAATCTATTTAACTTATCTTCAGCCTTGACTACATGTTGTAATACAGAACCTTTTTACTTCTTAAACTTGCTGGTATCAGACAAAATAGTCTCAAATTTATTTATATAATCCAACCTATTTCGAAATACAGTCCATTCCTTTACCTTTATAGCGTTTACTCATTATTATATTTTCTCCTTTACTCAAATTTTTAATTATTCTGGAAACATTGGTATTAAATGAAGGAGTGATAAACCCTGTATATTGGTTTCAACTTGAAGTCAGTCATTTTGTGACCAATCTTTTCTTGTACCTAATTTTTTTCATGTCAAAATTAATTAATAAGATTCAAGATAAGAAATTTGTTTTTCTTGGAATCAGTGACGTGAAGTCAAAAAATCCAGAAAGTTACAATATTAATTTATCAAATAAGGTTTTCATAATTGACAAAAAGACAGTGTTTCCTTGGGTTTAGATTTCGCTTTGCTTCTATATTTAGAAATGATTTTTACAACCATTTTCTTAGTTTTGAAAAATTATTACATATATTAAAAAAAATTGGATATACAAAAAGATTGACAAAAATCAGCCAATCGCTAATGAAGTTTGATTTTGAGGGACTGTGTTTATGTGGAGCAATTTTTAATTTTTAATTCAAATTTTGGCTCTTAATTTATGTTTGTATTTGAATTTTGTCATCAACCTTGACTTTGATTTTTGACTTTAGATAGATTTTGAATTTTTGTTTTGACGGTACATTTTGATTCTTAATTTGAATAAAATTAGACTCAAGAGTTAAAAAGTAAAATCAGAATCAAATTAAAAATTAAAGTTAAAGTTACTTAAAATTTAAAGTCGAGGTAAAAATCCATTTTCGAATTCATTAGTCAAAGTTAAAAATAAAGGTCAAACTTAACATTCAAAATCATGGTAAAAATTATAATTCAAAGTAATAATCAAAGCGAAAATTTAAAGTCAGAGTTAAAATTCAATGAAAATTAAAAGTCGAAAGTTTAGTGCAGTTGGGTCGGATTTTCTGTCAATAGACAGATTTGTATAGCTTTAGGTCACTGTTTGGTTGTGCAAGGTCTAAATAGGTTAGATTAGCTAAGTTCTAGCTTAGGTTAGGTTAGAATTTGTTTAATTAAAGTCTGTAAATTCAGTCTATTGCGGAACCTATAGAACATTCAATTGGCTACACTAAAAAAACGACTTGATAAATACATACTGTAAGTCAAGTCCTTGACCAGCCTTGCGTGACAGGTTATATAGACAGGATGGAAATCGAAAGTAACTCTCTCCTTCATCAAGTCCCATGAATAAAGAGGGATGCTGCTTGCAGAAAAGGTTGATTGCAGACCCATCCTGAATATTTATTCGAAGACAAAAAAAAAATATATTATATATATATATATATATATATATATGGTTTACAAAAGTAAATAGACACCTTCGGTTTTTCCATAGCTTTTGTTGGATAATAAAAGCCATTTAATAATAAAAAATTATTAAATCAATATATTTAGAATCTTGTTTTTCCACTTTGCATTGTGCAAAGCTGACACACATTCTGGCATTCCATTGATGAACTTTGCCATTTTTTTTCTCCCCGAGGACAATCATCGTGGTGTCTATTTACTTTTGTCAACCCTCTGTATACTTAGAAATGAACAGATGTTCGTTCTTAAAAAATATTAACCCAAAAACTTAATATAAAAAATATTTTACACACTTGCCAATAAAGGAAGATGTTTTTAGTGTAAATGACAGTTCTAACTACCCTGAATGAGCGAAAAATGAACCTTTAAAACTCACATTTAAGTAATTTCCTGAAGTAGTTTTTCCTGTATTCGCCCCGCCCCCCTCAAAAAAATTCCGAACTAGAATTGAGTGTGTGTGTGTGTGTGTGTGTGTGTTGTGTGTGTGTGTGTTTAGGAGAAAAGGTTTTGCATCTTTAAACGTTATTGACGATTTAGACGAGAAGCAAAAAGAAATTAGTTTTATGAAGGGAAAAAGGCTTAAATAAATACCGATCACTACAGATATGTTTGCGAAGAGTCTCTTTAAATGTCATTTAAGTAGGAAACGAAATTAAGTTAAAGGTATCGGATAGGAACAGGAGACTGACAAGAGATTTAAAAGATTAGTAGGAAATGAAGGCTTTGAATTTTATTTCCTTGTATGCGAAATTACTTTTATACATATATATATATATATATATATATATATATATATATTATATATATATATATATATATATATATATATATATACAGGGTGTACATAAAGTCAGGATCTATTTTTGTGAAATAATTATTTTTTTCTAATTTTCTTTTCAGAAGCCCTTAGAATGAATACAGAAGAGCGTGTGGCAATAGTAATTTGGCGAATCGAGGGAAAGAAATACAATGACATCAGAGAGAAGTTTAGAAGGAGATTTCATAAGCCGGGGCCAATAGACAAGACAATACGAAAATTGGTGAACAAATTTAAACGAACGGGATCTGTAAATGATGAAGCAAGATCAGGACGACCGTGTATGTCAGATCTTACCGTGAATGCAGTACGCGGAATTATCACTCAGGAGCCACGTACGTCCGTTCGTGCTGCATCACACAGACTCGGCATCCCGACGTCATCTGTGCACAAAATTCTGAAAGTTAATTTGCAGAAGAAAAGCCATCATTTGCAGGTTTTACATGATTTACATGAGGAAGATTTCCCTCGACGAAGTGCTGTGTGCTGATCTCGTAGAACAAATCTGGAGTGATAATTTAATGGACAACATTCTCTTTAGTGATGAAGCCACTTTCCATACGTGTGGAAAAGTAATCGCCATAACTGTCGAATTTGGGCAGATGAAAGACCGAATGATTTCGTCCAAAATTGGGAAAGAGACTCACCTAAAGTTAATGTCTGGATGGGTTTAACAAAATCTAAGGTTTATGGTCCTTTTTTCTTCGCTGAAGCTACAGTTACGGGGCTTATTTATCTGGACATGTTGCAGCAATTCCTTGAACCTCAGCTGATTGGGGACAGGATTGTTAGTACCGTCGTCTATCAACATGATGGTGCTCCTTGTCACTATGCCAAAATTGTTCAGGATTATCTAAATGGACGTTTTCCAAATCGCTGGATCGGACGCGGAAGCAACAGACCTTGGCCAGCGAGATCACCAGATTTAACCCCTTTAGATTTATTTGCATGGGGCTTTATCAAATCGCACGTCTATCAGGCGAAGATTACGAGTCTTGAAAACTTACGTACACGTATACGAACTGCTGCAGATAACATAACTCCGCAAATGCTCCAGAATGTGTTTAGAAATGCTGCGGAACGATTTGAGCTGTGCAGGGATACTGATGGCCGTCACGTCGAATCCTACTCTTAATTATTTAATAAATGTTACCACTTTATCATTTTATGATTGAATTCCATATAATTTCCAAGTGCTTCACAAAAATAGACCCTGACTTTATGTACACCCTGTGTATATATATTATAATATATTATATATAATATATATATATATATATTATATATAATATATATATATATATATATATATATATATATATTATATATAATGTTATAATGTTTCAGACCAACAAAGACCCTAGGATCCACTCATGGCTGGTCTACCTAACTGTGTTCGAAATCGTGTATTGTGTATGTCCTCCGTGGTGGCGGAGGGACCTACAATTTTACGTGGGTTCCGAACCACAAGAACATAAGAAACTTATTTAAAAACTGCCGGTAAATTGGCAACGACCAATTTTTACGAAACTAAATAATTATCAATTTAAAAATAATTAATTATCGGTTTAAACTAAAGATAGAATCTCTCGGTCCAGAGGAGCAAGTCATAATAGACTACTATCCACAAGTATGTTACATTCTATATCTATTTATAACGGACATGCAAATATATCAGATCCAAAGAATCCAGTCAATTTCATTACGGTATCCATCAAGTCACGGTCCATATCGATTGCGGACCAAGTCAAAATTTACAACCATATACAGTACATTATCAATTTAAAAATAATTAATTATCGATTTAAAACTAAAGATAGAATCTCTCGTTCCAGAGGATCAAGTCATAATAGACTACTATCCACAAATATGTTACACTCTATATCTATTTATAACGGACATGCAAATATATCAGATCCAAAGAATCCAGTCAATTTCATTACGGTATCCATCAAGTCACGGTCCATATCGATTGCGGACCAAGTCAAAATTTACAACCATATACATTATCAATTTAAAAATAATTAATTATCGATTTAAAACTAAAGATAGAATCTCTCGATCCAGAGGATCAAGTCATAATAGACTACTATCCAAATATGTTACACTCTATATCTATTATATAACGGACATGCAAATTTATCAGATCCTAAGAATCCAGTCAATTTCATTACGGTATCCATCAAGTCACGTTTCATATCGATTGCGGACCAAGTCAATTTACAACCATATACATTACAATATATACACTTACGAGAAAAGTGTAGGTGTGGCTGTAAAGACTGTACAGTAATGTAGAAATATGTTGTGCACCCATTATGGGTCTCCCATTTAAAGGTGTTTGTGGGGCAAGTGAAGATCATGAGTTTTTCAATACCTCACAGTACTATGGGGGGCACCGCTCGGCAGAGGAATCTCTTTAAATGGGGTGTGTAAGGACAGAGAGTATCCCCTAACCCAAGACGCTGCCTCCCTATATCCCACAACACTTGTGTTGAGCTGTGGGATCTATCCCCACAAAGCCTTAATTTTACTACCTTAAACTATACCCTTTCTATCAACATGCGCGTCCAATCGATTCTTAAACATGTTTATAGACGTGCTACTAATTACTTCTACCGGCAAACTATTCCAGCTATTTACTATTCTATGCGTAAAAAATTTTTCGCAACTGCTGTCTCGAACCTTCTACTTGTCAACTTACACCCGTTATTTCTAGTCCTATTATTTGAGATATTTCGAAAAAGCTATCTCTATCTACGTTATCAAACCCATTCATAATTTTGAAAACCTGGATTAGATCACCCCTTAACCTCCTAGTCTCGAGTGTAGTCAATTTTAACTCTTTAAGCCTATCCTCGTACGACTTTGACCTAAGAGACGGAATCATCTTAGTTGCTCGTCTTTGAACTCTTTCGATTTTGTCTATATCTTTGCGCATATGCGGATTCCAAAATTGGACCGCGTACTCCAAATGGGGTCTAACTAATGATTTATAAAGTGGAACTATAATATCGCGCGATTTGTACCCAAATTTCGAGCTATAAAACCTAACACTTTGTTCGCCTTATTGACCGCCGCTGTACTTTGTTTCGCTACTTTTAAATCACCAGTGACTATAACTCCTAAATCCTTTTCCTGCTCTACGCTTGTTAAATCTTTCCCTGACATACTATACGCAAAATTACCGTTACGCGAACCTATATGCATAATTTTGCACTTATCCACGTTAAATCTCATTTGCCATGTGACTGACCAATCAACGATTTTATTCAGATCTTCCTGAATTTTACCTCTATCTTCGTCATTAATCGCCCTACCACCAGCTTCGTGTCATCCGCAAACTTTGAAACTGTACTGACTAGGCCGACATCTAAATCGTTAATATATATAAGAAAAAGCAAGGGGCCCAATACAGAACCCTGAGGAACGCCACTCGCTACATTAGCCCAACACGACTCCGCTCCATCAACGACCACCCTCTGTTTCCTGCCTCGCAACCATTATTCTAGCCAATTTATTACTACACCCCTGATTCCATGAGCCTTAGTTTTTTTCAATCAGTCTTTTGTGCGGCACGGTGTCAAACGCTTTTTGAAAATCTAAATACACTACATCAACCGCCCGATGTCTATCGTAAACGTTAACCACGCTTTGGAAAAATTCTAAAAGATTAGGTAAGCAAGATTTGTTTCGCCTAAAACCGTGTTGCGTATTTCTAACCAGATTATGCACTTCTAAGTGTTCGACTATACGATCCCTAATTATTGATTCCAGTAGCTTACCTCCAACAGACGTTAAACTGATTGGCCTATAATTTCCCGCCGCACCTTTATCGCCTTTCTTAAAGATAGGTGTTACGTTTGCTAACTTGAAATTATCTGGTACGCACCCCTCAGAAATAGACGCATTAAAATCTTTGTTAGTGGCACAACAATGCTATCTTTTAATTCTTTTAGTTGTATGGGATATATGGAATCCGGACCCGGTGATTTACGCGTTTTCATTTTATCAATATAGCGCATTACTTCCCCTTCACTAACGACAATATTATCCAAAATATTACCATTATCAAAAGGTATTATGTCTATGACCGTAGGGATATTCGTTACATCTTCTATAGTAAAAACTGACGTAAAAAATCGTTTAGCAAGGTAGCCATTTCCTTGTTTTCAGAGACTAGATCTCCATTTCCATTTTTTAATGGACCTAAGACACTTTTTACTGGATTTCTATTATTGACGTATTGAAAGAATCGCTTGGGTTTTTCTTTACCGTCACGAGCTATGGAGATTTCAAATTCGCGTTTTGACTTTTTTATTACACTTTTAGCTTCACGCCTAGAGATATGTAGTTGTTTCGTAACAGATTATCTTTATCGCACTTGTATAGCCTATAAGCCCTCTCTCTACTCTTTATATGTCCTCCTACTCTAGAAGTAAACCACAAGGGCTTGTTGTTTACTTCGCACGCTTATTTTTGTACGGTACACATTCCTTATTTATAGTCCTAAATACCGTTACGAACGATTCCCACATTAGTTTTTGCGTTGGAGTTCCCCATTACGTTTTCCCAATTACGTGTGAAACTAAAATTATCAATTTAAAAATAATTAATTATCGGTTTAAAACTAAAATAGAATCTCTCGGTCCAGAGGAGCAAGTCATAATAGACTACTATCCACAAATATGTTACATTCTATATAGTACTGAATAACGTCAATAATGAAAATATATTCGTTAATGAATGATTAATAGCACGAAGTAATTTAGTTAAGAATATTATATATAGTATATATATATATGGGATGAATTTCACAATAAAACACGTGAAGTATATATATATATATATATATATATGCAACAATAACTGCAATGACCGCGCCAGTATATAAATGAATAGAAACGACATAAGTATTAAGGAACGTTTCATTATTTCGTTATCTCTCCTCCTCGTGTGCAGAAACGTTCCTTAATACTTATGTCGTTTCTATTCATATATATATATATATGGATGAATTTCACAATAAAACACGTGAAGTATATATATATATATATATATATATATATATATATATATATATATATATATATATATATATATATATATTCTTAACTAAATTACTTCGTGCTACTAATCATTCATTAACGAATATATTTCATTTATTGACGTTATTCAGTACTATATTATTGGATCAAACCAAGGCTACAGAACGTGGCTTGCCTTGTTTGGTTTTCAAATCAATCGTAAAACGTGCAGTCATAAGGTTGAAATTCCCTTGGTTTGTTTTTGTTGTTTTTTCAAATCTATCAGAAACGTGGTTTTTAAGGTTCAGATTTCCTTCACACTACCTGACCTCCAAAAGGGTCACCTACCGTGGGAAAAAAAGGATTAAGTCAGTAAACAACGACCAGATAAGTTCCATTTAATACTTTTTCTTTAACATTTCTTTCGTCGGTAGCTTAATTCTATATTAATTTAGTAATAAATTTGTGTTACAAGATCCTGTTTCTGCGTTTCAAGAACGCGGTGGACCTACGTTGTAATTTATTAATTTCCAAACGTTCGTTTTTTGTTTTTTCTTTTTGTTTTTTGTTGTTTAACTAATTAAAAGCATGGCACCCCCGTCAAGTACTTGCAGTCGCTGTGAAGGGAAATTTGCTGCTTACGCGTTTACAATGGCTAATAATAATGATCAGTTAGTTTGCAGGTGGTGCTCAAGCATGGAAGTGCTGAGGAACGAATTAGACCGTGAGAGGCAGGCCAGGGTGAGACTTGAAGAAAGCGTGATGCTCCTGACGGCAAAATTAGAATCCCTTGAGACTCCAGTTACGACCCCTCCTGCCTCAGTTTCTATTAATAATATAAATAGTACTAATAGCCCTTCTCTTCCCCTAGTTCCCATCCCTTCGTTCGAGTGCGAAATGGAGCCCCATTGAGAAAAGCAAAGCCTTGTCTACCAGTAATAACAAGCAATAAGTTTTCTGTTTTAGGGTTCGAAGATACTGATGAACCGGAAATACGACTCGTTGGTGATTCCATTGTTCGAGGGCAGCTCGAGGAATTCTGTGGGAGAAACCCTCGTCGTAGGCGCCGTTACTGCTACCCTGGTGCAAGGGTGGAGGATATAACTAATAATGTTGACCATTTTACAGACAGTACCGCCGAGGACACAACGTATGTTATTCATGTCGGTACTAATAACGTTTTAAATTCTAGATCGGAAGAACTGCTGGCTAGGTACAGGGACTTATTAGAGCGATTAAAGGAGAAAACTAATAAGATTGTTTTAACAGGTATACTTCCTCGAATTATACCAACAGGAAGGAGTGTATTTTGCTAATTTTTGGAACAGTTTCTACGGCAGGAGGGACTTGTTCCTCGAAGATGGACTTCATCTTAATGAAGTTGGAGCTGCGCGTTTAGGAAGACTATTTCATAATACTGTCTCTCTTATGTTCTTGTGGTTCGGAACCCACGTAAAATTGTAGGTCCCCTCCGCCACCACGGAGGACATACACAGTTAGGTAGACCAGCCATGAGTGGATCCTAGGGTCTTTGTTGGTCTGAAACATTATAACATTATATATTATATATATATATATATATATATATATATATATATATACACATATATATATATATATATATATAATATATATATATATATATATATACATACATATATATATATATATATATATATATATATATATATATATATATATATATAATATATATATATATATATATATATATATATATATATACAAACTCAGAATGGTCCCCTGAGAAATTTATGTTAAACACGGTCTGTGTTTAACATATAAATTTCTCAGGGGACCATTCTGAGTTTGTGTATATTAAACGGACGTGTTACGTGCCTTGAAAAGTGGACGCTCAATGTCCCGGTTGAGGTTTAAGTTTTGTTTTTTTTTGGCTAAAAATACAATAGTTACCCCTTTTTCTTGTTTATTCAATCCGACGTGAATGCAACGAGTCTTTTACTTATATAGAGGTTCTGAATGTAGGGACTAGGCTTGCTTTAAACCCTAGGTCCATGTCCCAAAGCTGGATCCTGTCTGCTTTGCAGATAGCTGGTGAGGGAAGCTATATTTATGGGATCTCTTTGCGAGAGACCCGTTGCCCACGTCGGGCTAGCATCATGAAAAAGAAAAACTATGGTATTTGTCATTTACCATTACTTATTCGGACTATAGTGGATTTAATTTTCCCAGAAGAGTTCCTTGTTTCATGCACGGTCTGTGTTTAACATATATATAATATATATTATATAATATATATATATATATATATATATATATATATATATATATATAAATAAAGCTTTTAAAGGAACTGAGATCGATATATAAATGTAGATTTATTGAATGAAATTAGTATTCAGTAACTGAACGTACAGTCAATTGAAAAAATCCTGTTGTGAAATTCTGTGTTTCTTACCAATAAATATTGTTTGGAAAGATGACAAAACAGTTTTTTTTTTTTGTAAACGACTAGAGCATAATATGCAATATAAAAACAGCATAATATGCTGCATAATTACAGCATAGAATAAATAAAATTAACATATTCTATTTACTCAGTAAATGTAAACTCATTTACTACAAATAATGAACTACGTCATGGACAATGTCTTAACACCGCTTCCGTCGATCAGCAAAATTAAGCGACATTCAATCCCGGTAGGAGTCGCGTGGAGGACCGTCCTCCGCGTTCGGATTACGTAACGACCCGTGGTTCGGATCCCACGTAAAGCTGTAGATCCCCTCCGTCGTATGACTTTAGATATTACGAAGGAAATTAAACATCCTCATCAAACAATGAATTGCAAAGAATATCCGTTCTTTAATTCTATTAAAAAATTAATGTTCCGTTCTCGTGTTTTTACCTTTCTTAATAAATCAGTTTGGTGGAACTGTCTTTTCGCAATAAGTAATGTATACAATGAATTCGAAAACACGTCTGAATTATTCATAGACTCGTTGAAAACAAATTAAACCGTGAAAAAGGTTTGGTCTTCATTAATTTAGACATACGGTAGAAACACAGGATTTTTTTTTTCCTTTATTAATTATTACTTGAACGTACGCGAATGTTTCAGATAAATGTTATAAAATTTCAATTTCAAACGTTTCAAAGAAATGTTGAAACAGGGTTTTTTTTTTTTTTTTAATTTTGGACGTTTCGTATGAATGTTATACAATTTTAATTTCAAGAAAATTTAATTGGAATGAGTTGCAAGATGACGAAGTATTCGTTGAGTTCAATTCACACGCATTCATTATCCTTTACGAAGCTACAATTATAGATTTTATAACAAAAATATTTCTCAAAAATTAAGAAAAGAAGTGGTATTTCCAGAAGAATAATGGAGTATACAGAGAGTTGACTAAAGTAAATACACACGTTGGGCTTTTCCATGTTTATGATTTGATAATTAAAGTCAATAAATAATGACAGAATTATTGAATGAATATATTTAGAATCGTGTTGCTTTCCCCTTTGCTTTATAAAAGCTGATACACTTCCTGGCATTCCACTGATGAGCTTTGCCATTTGTTCTTGACGATATAATCCGTGTACGATGTGCGAGTTTGAAATGTCGTTGTGCTTCTTCACAATAATTTTAACCCTTTCATGCCTGAATTATGAAATGTTTAGTTTTAGTTTTGTTCCCGTTCAAGCCAAAATAACGTCTAATATTCAGATCGTAAGGCTCAAAATAGATTGTCAAGCTCATGTTGCCATAGGGCAACGTTCGGCATTAAAGAGTTAAGAAATCTTCTAAATACGGTAGAACCTGCCAGTGTAACAACTTTTGTATAGTGACCACTCGACTAAATTGATCATTTTCTGTGGTACCGGCAAAAATTGCAAATTTACAAGGTAATTTTTTTCCAGTACAGTGACCACCCGCATATTGTGGAAAATGACCGGTTTTAACCAATTAAAAACAATTTTTGGTCAGAATTTAATCTGTTAAATTGACTGAATACGATTATAATAAAGAACGGTCTTGCAATTTAATTCTGTCATGACTCATACCAATAATTTCTGGAAAATTGCTTCTACAAATTAAAACGATCGTGCTTTAGTTCAAAATCAAATCACATCGTTTTTGGAAAATTAGTGGAATTATCCTCTTTAGAACTAAAGCACTTAAATGACAAAAGCCGGTCAGTTTGTTATTATAGCTCTCTTCGGAGAAATAGGAAATTTTCCAGTGACCACCTGCCTAAATTGAGCTCTTATGTTCGGTCCGGATAATGGTCACTTTAAGTAGGTTCTACCGTAATTGAATATAGATACGGCTGAGTTGTGTGAGATATAAGTTGTATGTCTATAAAGGAATATGTACATTGAACTGCTATTGGAAATGGTGTGCGACATTCCTGTAGACGTTTTTTATTTTTTTGTGTTTGGTTTTGATGGGGATGCTTAACCTCCTTCGAAACATCTAGGATCCTATGATGGAGGGGATCTATAGCTTTACGAGGAATTCGAACTACGGGTCGCTACATAATTTAATTTGGACGCGGAGGACGGTCTCCCATCCAACTACTCTCCAGACCCAATGTCGCTTAACTTCGCTGATCGACGGGAAGCGGTGTTACGACATTGGCCACGACGTTGCCGAAGACTCATTTTCAGCTACAAAAGGGGATTGTAGAACGAGAACTAAATGTTTTATTTTGCTAGTTTTTTCCATAGATATATCTTTTTTTTCTTTTCTTTTCATCACCATGATGTACTATTGCAAGATGAAGAATGGGACGATGACCTTCTTCTGTGAAAATCCCTACACGAAGGAAATAAGGTGTGGTGGTGCAAAAGAAGGAAACGCTAAGAATTCATACTCATAAGAATTATATTTCTTTCCACTTGAATAAATCAGTAAGATATTTTGCTCGCATAACAACCTTTGGCTTGTGAAGTTTACTTCTCCCGCAGTAGGAATACCTCAAAAGTTGAATGGTTGAAGTATAGGAAGTACTGTACTTTACTTCAGACACTGTAGGCTCTTTCCTATATATGATAGGGATCTCCTATCTCGCTATGTCAATAAATTCTTGCCCACTTGCGTGTATCTTCGTCTGGCAGTGAAGGTTTTCCTGAAGAGTAACTTTAATGTAGCTACTGTTGACGTCATCATGAGCAACGTCCCATACTTATTAAAGACAGAAGTGGACTAAGATAATAGATAGATAGAATTCCTATACTTTAATTTGTTTCGTTTATAGACCTCTACAATGGTTACATATAAGGCGAGACTATTTTCCTATGCAAAACGTGTCAGGAAAAGCTTCCCAGTTTCGTTAAAATTGTAAAGACACTAGTTAATGCCCATAAACAAAGAAAAGGTCTATGTAGTACAAGCAGCGTTTCTCTATCTTTTCATTGGCATATGGCGGCCATTAGTGACAAGGCCTAAAGGCAGATAATTAAATATTTCGTTAAATGTTTTAAATTGCTGCTTGCGTTCGCCATTCAGCAAAAGGTCGTTAACTGCTACAATCAATGGAACTATTGACTGAGAATAATTACCACATTGGAAGGGATACCTAATGGAGATTAGTTTAAGTCCTCCGTCTGCGTGCATGAAGAGAAAGACGAGGCTGAGGGAAGGAAGGAACAATCTGAAATACATTTTAACACTAATTAAAAATCATGTAAATATTCTCTCGAATCTCGAGGGCTCAATCTTCGCTCATAAAACTTACGGAGAAAGTTTTTGAGTTGAAATTTGATTATGTGGACGCTGATGAAATTCGTTAGAAGAAAGAGACAAAGGAGATATTTCTATTTGTAACAGTGATTCAAATACTTGTTTACACGATATAATTTTCAATAATTATTGAAATTATCGAAAATGTCATTCGATTTTGCCTTTCTCATAATCATGGCAATTATATTAATTAATGATTAATAAATGATTTTAATTGCAACCCGTATTAATCCTCTGTAGGCGACAGCTACGAAATGTTGAGGCTTTATTAACCCTTAAACCCTACCAGGGGTACTGGTGTACCCCAGTACCCCGCGTAACTTTTATAATGGGTAGGGATTAAGGATTAAGTACATTCTTATCACGACTATGCAAAAAATTCCGTCCGCAGAAAGTCAATTTCAATTTTTAAGAATATACCTTCTGTAAACCCGAATTAATTTTAAAAAATTCTAAATATATTTTAAGAGGCACAGTGACGGAAACAGTTGCATTATATATTAAAATGTTTATTTTAACTCTAGAAGGCTACTGCGGGACCACACTAATGTTGGGTGTACGTAACACCCATAATGAAAATTACAATTATAGGCTAAATTTAACGATTTAGTGTTATTAATTAAACAATAAAAATGAACTTGCGAGTAATAAAATACATCATTTCCAGAAAAAACATTTACTTTTATTGTAATAAACCACACTCGCTTCCTGCGATTAAAGAAAACTACATACGCATAATCATGGTGAAATATTATTTCAATCCAAGGTCACCTGAAACACTTCAGTTTCAAGTAGACCAATTTCTTGTTTCTGAGGACTCGAAATAATATATATATATACATATATACAGGCCCGGATTTAGCTATAGGCGAACTAGGCGATCGCCTAGGGCCTCGCGCCAAAGGGGGCCTCGCTCAAGCCGTTTTGCGCGTTCTGTTCAAGTGATATTACTGATTTAGAACTCTATGAAGAACTTAAAGTACTTTGCAGGTTTATACCTGAGAAAACAGATCTCGGAAATGCCCTTGTTTATATAGTGCAAAAACAACTAAGTGAGATTTATCCTAATGTTTATGTTGCACTTCGAATAGTATTAACCATCCCAGTTACTGTTGCTTCGGCTGAAAGAAGTTTCTCGCGTCTCAAACTTATTAAAACATAAGTTATTTGCGTTCCACCATGTCTCAAGCGAGATTGCAATCATTAGCTATGTTATCAATAGAAAACGATATAACAAATTCATTAGATTATTCTCAATTAATTGAAGAGTTTAGCTCGAAGAAAAGTAGAAAAGCATTGCTGTAATATTCAAGGAGCATCTGAATCAAATATTAAAGCATTAATATTTAGCCTGATAAGTCGATCCCTCACTATTATAAAAAATGAAATGTCAACATCTCTTATACATCACATATGAAAAACGTTTGTATACTATGGAAAGTCATTACCTATAATATTATATAAATCTTAGAAATCATTGTCTTATATTTTCGATACAAATCTTGATTCATATTATAATTTATACTTATTTGTATGGTTTATTTATATTTCTTATACAATTTCCATGCGTGATTATTTTGGTTTGGTTTAATTTTTAAGTGCTGGCATAGTTCTGTCTATGCGGGATTCTAATATTGCTGGTATAGTACCGATAATTAAGTCCATATTTTCATATATATATAGGCCTAGGGCCTCGCAACTTCTAGATCCGGCCCTGCATATATTATATATATATATATACACCTTGGATGTTCCGTGCGGTGATTCCTCATTTCACTGAGGTCAGGTTTGTTGACCCTCTTCTTACACTAGTGTATATATATATATATATATATATATATATGAAAATTATTTCACGAAAGTAACACGTGAAAAATATTCATGATGAATAAAACCACGAAGGAAAGGAAACACAGAATGGTGCTCAAGCGCTTTCGTCTAATGACATCCTCAGGAACACTGAAGTACATAAAGAGTTACAGCCTATATATAGGTTACATCATATATATATATATATATATTAGCTACAGTTATTCTGCAAATATCCTAAGTTTGGATCACTTTAACATATTGCTTCCCAGGAACCTCTCTTTAACATATTGCTTCCCAGTGTATATCACTTTAACATATTGCTTCCCAATATTTAGGATAAGGAGTACGATAAAAAAGGGGGCTATAAAAGGGGGAATCATGACAAATATTAGTTCAATTACATTAAAACAAAAAATTTAAAGGACAAATAAAACAAACAATTCATTCTATGGGATATAATGCCCGGTTAGGTTAATTGAATGCCCAGTTAGGTTAACTGTATGGCCTTGACAAATGGTTAGGTTAAGTTGTGATATTTTCGTTAGTTTTAACGAAAATATCACAACTTAACCTAACCAATCGTCAAGGGCATACAGTTGACCTAACCGGGCATTGAATTAACCTAACCGGGCATTATATCCCATAGAATGAATTGTGTTTCATTTGTCCTTTAAATTTTTTGTTTTAATGTAATTGAATTTGTAAATATGTTGTAGCCCGCACGCCGAGAGTGTAAATATCTTTGTAGACCGCACGCTATAGTAACACCAATATTTTTATATAATCACTGGATCACTTTAACATATCGCTTCCCAGGAACCTCTCTTTAACATATTGCTTCCCAGTGTTAATCACTTTAACATATTGCTCCCCAGGAGGGATCACTTTAACATATTGCTTCCCGAATGCATTCGGGAAGCAATATGTTAAAGTGACCCCATTTTTTCATATAATACAACAACCCACAAGATCCGGTTTTTATTATGTAGAATTTAAATCTGAATCTATTTTCTTTTATGGTATTTCTTGTGCAAATTGGTATTAACGGAGATATAAGCAATTTTTGGATCGATTAAAATCGATTGAAATACATAGTATGGTGGTAATTATTCGTTTTTTATATGAGAATAGTTTTTCTGGTGTATTTTGGTGTGTTTTATTCAAATCTGACCTTCATTTCTTGTGCAAATGAATTATTGAATGCTCGGTTAGGTCAACTGTACGCCCTTGATGATTGGTTAGGTTGTCGTGATATTTTCGTTAGTTGGGTTAAGTCGTGATATTTTCGTTAAAACTAACGAAACTATTACGACAACCTAACCAATCATCAAGGGCGTACAGTTGACCTAACCGGGCATTCAGTAATTCATTTGCGCAAGAAATGAAGGTCAGATTTGAATAAAACACACCAAAATACACCAGTAAAACCTATTCTCATATCAAAATCGACCCGCAGGGGTAAAACGAATAATTACTCCCATACTATTTCAATCGATTTTAATCGATCCAAAAATTGCTTATATCTCCGTTAATACCAATTTGCACAAGAAATACCATAAAAGAAAATAGATTCAGATTTAAATTCTACATAAGAAAACCCGGATCTTATATTTTTGCTTAAAAGAAAAATATAAATGGAATTTACATGTCGTAAAAAATATGGTAAACGAATGATATGTATAATTCATAAACCGGAAATAAAATATTTCTCAAGGGTTCCAGATCAAGAAAAGTAGAAAAATTTATTGTATTTAGAAATGGTTATTTTCATAAATGTATGAAATTTAATACTATCTTGTATACACACCACACACACACACACACACACCTTCGGTTAGCTTCCGCACAAATTGTTCATTCTGACGAAGGTCAAGCTTTTCACTCCACCTTAGACCTACAGTTTAATGTGGAATCCAAACCACGCCCTACAAGCAGCCCAGCGTCTTAACCACTGGGCCACCCAGGGTACCCATTTATCTACCAACCACTTTTTCTTCATTGTGTGGAAGGATGAAAAGCTGGGTTTTGCTGCGTGCCGTCTGCCGTCATCGGGTCTCGATCCCGGGGCCGATGGATTCGTAGTCAGCGAGCGACGCTAACCACTACACCACCGAGGCTGCTTGTAGGGCGTAGTTTGGATTCCACATTAAACTGTAGGTCTAAGGTGGAGTGAAAAGCTTGACATTCGTCAGAATGAACAATTTGTGCGGAAGCTAACCGAAGTGTGTGTGTGTGTGTGTGTGTGTGTGTGTGTGTGTGTGTGTACAAAATAGTATTAAATTTCATACATTTATGAAAATAACCATTTCTAAATGCAATAAATTTTTCTACTTTTCTTGATCTGGAACCCTTGAGAAATATTTTATTTCGTATTTATGAATTATACATATCATTCGTTCACCATATTTTTTACGACATGTAAATTTCATTTATATTTTTCTTTTTTAAGCAAAAAATAGTTTGGATCTTGTGGTTTATAACCCATCATTTATTAAATTTTTTATATAATACAACAACCCACAAGATCCGGTTTTTCTTATATAGAATTTAAATCTGAATCTATTTTCTTTTATGGTATTTCTTGTGCAAATTGATATTAACGGAGATATAAGTATATATATATATACTACTTAGGTAGTACTTTACACACACACACACACACACACACACACACACACATATATATATATATATATATATATATATATATATATATATATATAGTGGAGCTAGTTTTAGCCGTTTAAAGTGATAATGATTTAATTGTATGCAACGATTGATTAAGGCAATGACTGATTGCTTTATAATGATAGGCTGGGTTAATAATAATTTATGATGTAATACAGTATCACCGATTGGAATGAATTGGTTTTTGATTAGATCCACCATACTATTGGAAGTGACCGAAATGGCAGCGAGGGTCACCAGCTTGATTTACGCTCAAGCAAATTAATGTTAAGGTTATAAAGACACCTTATGGGTTTTGTAGTTTATTATGAAAATAAATCCGTTATTTTATTCACTGTGATATAACAAAGAATTGACAGTAATTAATTGGTAGTTTTACGTTGTGCTTATGACATGGACTTAGCTAATAAGATGAAATGTTAATAGTTAATTTACACGCAATAAGTACTGTACTCATCGATGGTATGTAAATGGCAGCGACATGGAACATTGAATAGGCCTAGTTAATGATATAAAGAATGCACGTGCGTCTGGTACATTGAATGGAAAACATGACACTGATTAAGTAGGCTAAATGATTGCATGGATGCACATAGAATAATTGATGTGGCCTAATAATAATGGATTGAAATGCTTGCACAAATATCATTTATATATAAGACATTATGTGATGTTAAATGATTACGTCAAGAGAACATTTATTTAAACACACAAATATATGACTTGAACATAATGACGGATGATACGCGGAATAACGGTATTGAATGACACTTGAATTGGATGATAGGCCTACTGCGTTATTAACGGAGTCAATGGACGCGTGATTACACACTTGGGGAGTATAGCCTACCGTTCAGCGAGAGGTAAGTCTAATGTAGGTTTCAAGAGTACTACGAATAGATGTACTTAGCTAAGGGCGATGTAAAAACTTGAAGGCGG